>CM044017.1:23044521-23067287 GCA_024085815.1 Flaveria linearis | reverse complement strand
AAATAATGTTTTTGACGTACACGGTACTAACAAGTGGTATCAGAGCTTTGGTTCTTGATTTTGCGTGTGATTCGATCGATTTGGTATAAAAATCACTTTTTTTTCATTCAAAACACCATCTTTTTTAGTTAAAACAGTGTTTTTGACGTCTCAAGATCAAAAAGTTCACGTTTTCGTCATACGGCAGATTAGGGTTCGTAAAAATTCGTGTTTGTGAGTCAAAATCATCAAAACCTCGAATTTTTCAAAATAGCAGCCTTCAGTTGCACGAATAGCTCATTCGTACGACTAAACTCAATTGTACATCCCATACGCATGATTGAACTCAGTCGCTCATCCAATCGTACAACTGAGCACTCCATTCGCATTGTCCAGTCGTCCTTGTCCAACCACACATCCATGTTGTTCAATCGCAAGATTGAGCCATTCGCATTGTTCAATCGCATGTTTGGGCCATTCGCACATCTCCATTCGCACTAGTGAATAAATCATAGATTACGTCTAAGTTTATACAAATGGAAGATCGGTACTCAGCTTTCACTGCCGGTAGGGATTCATGGATCCAAAGTCTTTGCTTCTGGAAAACAAAGTTGGTAATCACAATAATCCCCTAAGCTCATAACATTGGATGATTACCCATAATGGAAGCAAAGGTTCGAGATATACTTAAATGGAGTTGATCCTAATCTGTGGGAATCAATCGAGACTGGGTATAGCATGCCGGTTGGTGCTGATGGAGTAAAACTTACCTTGGGTGGCATGACTGATAGCCAGAAGGTAAAGTACAATACTAGAAGAAGGTGTATGCTTTGTTAACTCAGTCAATTCTTAAGGATATATTCCATCAGTTCTCTGAGAATAAACAAGACAAGAAGTTATGGGATGCTCTGGAAAAACAGTATGACGGGAATGCGCGTTGAAGGCATTAAAGGCAAAGGCTTTAAAGAAGGAGTTTGATAACTTCTCTTCAATAAGGAAAGAGAGTCTGGATGATGTTATCGACCATTTCTACCACTTAATGAGTGAGCTTCACACTCATGGGGTTACCACGTCCATGGAAGACAAGGTGTAGAGTTTTGCAGATGGATTGCCAGAGAAGTGGTTTCGTTTGTTTCAAATCAGACAGAATGATATGCTAGCAAGTTGGATATCAATGATTTCATTCTGAAGCTGAGAGAGGAAGAGTTGGGGTGAAGTACAGATCCCAGAAAAGTTCATATGATCAGAAACTGTCACTTTACAACTCAACTCCTCAACCAAAAGTTCTGGAGCACCACTCCAAATAGCATTCGTCTCCAGTTCAGCTGCTCCTCTCAAGCCATTACTTCAGGATCTGACACGTCAGGGTCATCTGCACCCAATACATAGCACCTGAAGCCAATGCTACGAAATTGAAAACCGAGAATCTCGGTAATATGATTGTAGAGGTAGCAAAGGAGCATATGGATCTCCTAGCAGCTGTCGTTCACTCCTATGACAGTCTAGTTGCTGGGAAAATTGGAAACTGCCATCTCGCCGATGAAGACTACGAGCAGGTAGATGAAACTAGCTCAAAGGATGGACATTATGTGGGCACTGGCTAGTGCTGTCCGGAGGGCGAAGAAGTTTGTTAAGAAGACTGGGCAGAACTTATAGCCATAAAAGACACTACTTTTGGTTTTGACAAAACCAAAGTTACCTGCTTTAACTGTGGAGAAAAGGGGCATTTCAAACGTGAATGTGTAAAGCCCAAGAAAACAGGTAACGGGAATCCTTTCTCATCTTTCAATCATCAAGACAAACCCACCAATGGGACTACATCTTCAACAAGGATCCTAAGGCCTTGACTGCCCAAGACGATGAAGGAAAAGATTGGACCTTTCGCTTTGTGTCTCCTGGAGAATCCAACATTGCATGTG
The DNA here is from genome assembly GCA_024085815.1 of Flaveria linearis. Lineage (NCBI taxonomy): Eukaryota > Viridiplantae > Streptophyta > Magnoliopsida > Asterales > Asteraceae > Flaveria > Flaveria linearis. The sequence continues at coordinate 23,065,389 of CM044017.1, read as the reverse complement.
TTGAGGGTTGGATGATGACTCTGCAAGCGAAGGTGATATAGCAGTGGAACTCATAATGCCTGATCATGAAGATACTGCTATTGTGGTCACTCACCTAAATGAAGAAGGTCCCAGCACAACATGTTCAAAATCTCCAGCACCAGAAAAATCAAACTCTGCGATGATGGCTGATTCAACCGAACCTTCTCAGGTAAGTTCCACATACCAACTTTTTGATAATCATGCTTATTCTGAATGTAATAAATTTAGGGATAGCATAGATTCAAAATTTGCTAGGCTATTAGATCACAATGATAGCTTAGTAAATGATTTACAAATGTGCATAGAAGCAAACCGAATTTTAAAAGAAATGAGCACAATTATATAGAGAAAATAGAATTGTTAAATAAACAACTAAGGGAAACCGAAGTTGTGGCATTTAACCAAGCAAATGACATAAACTTCTATTTAAACTCCCTAGAAGAACTAAGAAAGAAAAAGTAGTTTTGGAAGTCGAAGTCAACTCACTAAAACAAAAACTGCACAGTTGGACTAGTTCTTCTCACATAGTTCAATACTTAGTGAGAGAACAAACACGGGGAAGGGTTGGGTTACAAAGTGGTTCCACCACCACATGAGACCTTGTTATACTAAAAGCAAACCATTAGTAATAACCCAATCAAGGATCATGTGGTGTCCACTCCTCTTGTAAGTGATCTAGATTCAACAAGTAAACTATTGAATCTGTCACTAAACATAAGGAGACCACTTTGAAGTCAAAAGGTAAGATGCCTACGTTAATTTGGATGAACAATTTGCAAAGGTTAAGGTGGAGTCAGGTTCAAACATGTATTATCAGAAACCCAAAAGACCAAACAATTTAACCAATCAGCACACCTGTCTAAGTCCAAATAAAGAAAAGGGTAAAGATGTTAAACATGTTCAAACAATGAATTTTGTTAAAGAAGTCAAACATCTAAACAAGAAGTGTCAAACCAAAGAAACTAAAGTCACACCTGTGTCCCGCACTTTCCCACAGAAACAGTTTCACCAACATGTCGAAAGTAGATCAAGCTACACTTGTGGAAAGTATGGACACATTGCTTCCAAATGTTCTTATTATCAGACACACAAGAAAGAAGATTGAACTTAATGACACAAAACAAATTCTTCAAAAGGAGTTCAATTACTCCACCAAAAAGAACCTTTGAACCTAAAGTTCAAACTATAAGCCAATCGTCTGTTTATCACAAACAGGCCTTACATAAAACTGGCTTATGGAAAGAAAAATCAAGTCCCGTGTCTGGAAATGAGAACAAGAAGAAGAATGATCTGCCCTTTTCCTCAAATGGATAGTGGACAGAGTTTATGATATGTGATTCCTCCGGGCACCCAAGCCAGTCAAGGCTTGGGTCCCTAAACTAAACTAATCGTTTCCTTTGAATGTGCAGGGTGTCCGCTATAGTGCTTCTTTGAATACCTGATTGTTGATAGCGGTGCATCAAGGCACATGACTGGAAACATGTCTCTCTTGTCAAACGTCAAACAAATTAAAGGATGACACGTTTCATTTGCTGGAAATAAAGGAGGTTACATCACTGCACAAGGAGAAGTAGGAAACCAGAAAGTGAAGTTTGATAAGGTAAACTATGTTCAACAACTTCAAAATAACTTACTTTCTGTTTCTCAGGTATGCGACAAAGAGTTCAAAGTTGTATTTGACAACAAGAAGTGCTATGTTCTGAAAAGGACTATGTCATTCCGGAGGACCAAGTGTTAATGTCAGCTTCAAGATATAATGATTTGTATGTCTTGGACTCATAAAGGCCTCCACAACCGATCATCAAGTACAATGCTTCTTGTCAAAGGCAAGAAAAAGACTCCATCTCATGGCATAGGAGAATGGGACACATAAATCCCGAAAGATGAATCACTTGATCAAGAATGATCTAGTGCGATGGAGTAAATGTTCAAAACTTCCACCGGATTTCTGTGTCGCATGTAAGAAAGGGAAACAGACAAAGAATCTCACAAGGCAAAGAACGTTCATTCATTTAACTTGCCTCTTGAGCTTCTTCACATGGATCTGTTTGGCCCAGTCAGTACAAAAGCATTGTCGGTGTTTTGTACTGCTTCGTAGTTACGGATGATTACTCAAATTTTCTTGGGTGATGTTTCTGAAATCCAAATCAGAGACATTTGAATCATTCAAAGAGCTAGTAACTACAATGGAGTCACTCTACAAGCTGAAGGTAAGGCAAGTTTGCTCCGACAACAGCATCGAGTTCAAGAACCAATGGATGGAGGAATTCTGCAAAGAAAAGGAAATGTGCACCAATTCATATCGGCCTACACTCCTCAAATGAACGGGGTTGCTAAGAGGAAGAATCGTAGCTTGATAGAGACAGCCCGGATGATGCTAGCAGACTCGAAACTGCCTATCCAATTTTTGAACGAGGTAGTAGCTAATGCATGTTACACCCTTAATCGAGTCCTGGTGGTCAAGCGTCATGGTAAGACGTGTTACGAGTTACTCCAACGATGTAAACCTAATCTAGAGTACCTCGAACCGTTTGGTGCACCATGTACACTGCTAAGAAAACACAGTCAGGGAATTCAGCGAGAAGGCTGAAGAAGGGATTTTCTTAGGATACAACAAACCAAATAAGAGAGTTTACAACAACTCATGGGTCAAGTAGAAGTGTGGTGCAATGTTGATGTACAGAGATACACCCCCCTTCTGGAAAAGGACCCTCTTTCTTTTCAACTATGATGGATTCTTTAAATCCTTCAACATCCTCTCTTTCCTCCTGAGGATGAGTTATTGACCAGAATGATGTACGACGTATTAAACACACCTTCACTGGATCCGATGACTTCAGCTTCACAAGGTGAGCCTTCTAGTTCTTCAGGGGGAGCACTTGAGGTAAGTGACTCCTCCTCTGATGATGAAGACGTAGCAAATGATCAGGTGGATCAAGGGCAACAGGTTCCTGCTACTCCAAGTACACAAGCATCTGATGTTGATGCCTCTGACACTTCAGAACCTCACACTCCAACTACCTCAGATATTGAACCTGCTGTTCACATCTGGATAATGAGGTAGTTGTACCCACCACTCCTAGATCTCGACTAAATGGTTATCATCCGTTGCATAATGTCATTGGAGATGTTAGATCAGGGTGTCCAGACTAGAAGTCAGCTATACTCAGCTGATTATGCCTCGGTAATGGAAAAGGGATGTCTTCACGATAGTGCATATCGATGTTTTGTGTCTCAATTTGAGCCAAAATATGTTAGTGAAGCCCTAAACGATGAGGCATGGGTAGTGCCATGCAAGAAGAACTTCTTCAATTCATGAAGTTGGGAGTATGGACTCTAGTGGATAGACCTAAAGGTGCTAAGGTCATTGGCACCAAATGGGTCTTGAAGTGCAAGAAAGATGACCAAGGGGTCATAATAAGAAATAAGGCCCGACTTGTAGTTCAAGGATTTTGACAAGTCAAGGGCATTGATTACAATGAAGTGTTTGCACCTGTGGCAAGAATGGAAGCAATCCGTATCTTCCTAGCCTATGCATCTTACATGCAGATCAAAGTCTATCAATTAGACGTAGAGAGTGCATTCCTTCATGGTGAAATCTGGGAGACAGTGTACATCAGTCAACCCAAAGGATTTGAGGATCCATATCATCGGGAGAGTTTACAAACTAGATAAGGCTCTCTACGGGCTCCATCAAGCCCCAAGAGCTTGGTATGAGAAACTCTCGACTCATCTTGTGAAACATGGCTTTCGCAGAGGACTGATTGATTGTACACTGTTCATCAAAGAAAAGGATGGTGACTTACTGCTAGTTCAGATCTATGTTGATGACATAATCTTTGGTTCCAAAAACGCATTATGTAAAGAATTTGAAGCAGTAATGAAAGCTGAATTTGAGATGAGTACCCTGGGTGAGATGAAGTTCTTTCTCGGGTTACCGTGGATCAGACACCAAAGGGGATATTTCTGCATCAGACCAAGTATGTGGTGATATTCTCAATCAGTTTGATATGGAGAAATGCTTCCGCAACTGGGACTCCACTTGCTACAAACCATGACATCATACCCGACAAAATGGTGATCTGGTGGATGCAACTATGTACCGAGGAATGATTGGATCTCTCATGTACCTCACTGCCTCAAGACCTGATATCATGTATGTGACATGTTTATGCTCCATATCAGGCGAAACCTAAAGTCAACCATCTCATAGGAGTCAAAAGGATATTTCGTTATCTGAAGGGTACTCTAACACTTGGGTTGTGGTATCCTCATGATGATGACTTTGAGCTTACAGCATATAGTGATTCGGATTATGGCGGCTGCAAAATGAACTACAAGTCCACTTCAGCAGGATGTCAATTTTTGGGAGGAGAATAGTCACGTGGCAGTGTAAGAAGCAGACATCAGTTGCTCTGTCAACTTGTGAAGCTGAATACGTTGCTGCTACAAGCTGCTGTTCACAAATCATCTGGATTCAACAGTAAATGCGCGACTACGGTTTGAAATTCTCTAACACTCCTATATTTGTTGATAATTCTAATGCTATAGCCGTAACTAAAATCCGGTCCAACAACTGAAGACCAAACACATCGGAATTAAATATCACTTTATACGTGATTGTTTTGAAAAGAATTTAATCGATGTGGTTAAAATTAATACGGATTTTCAACGCGCTGACCTCTACACAAAAGCTTTTGATAAACCAAGATTTTTATGTCTGTTAGAGGTCAATGGCGTGAAAAAGAAATGTGAACTGATTCCAGAAGATGGAAATGCTTAGTCCGACAACCGTTTAGTATTTAGTTTCTTTTATTTTTCTTATTTTAATTTTCCTGTCTTAAAATCCAAAACAAAAAAAATTGGTTTAAGAATTTTTGGGGAGAATAGGTTAGTTGAGTATTAAATTAGTTATTTTAATTAATTACTTAAAAAAACGAGGGAGGAGGACAGTCTAGTTAATAGAAATTAGATCTTATCTGTGATACTGATTCAATGACTATGAAAAATGATAGAACACGGGAACAAGGAGTTTGGGACTTTAAAATAATTTAACTGATTAAGATGCAAAATTCGAAGTATAAGTCTGAGAAGTCTAAGCAATATCAAAGGAAAAATGATAGTAAAACTAGCTACTATTAACGTAACACAGAGAAAGTAGACCTAGAGGTTACTAGATCACGAGATGATGTGTTGGTAGATTCAACACAATAGATAAGTAGACTTCATTAGTGAGTTCAAGCTCAAACTAAGTTGTTCAACAAGCTGTGGGTTATCATCTTATCCCTGGTTAACACTATCAACGAAGTTCCAATAAGGGTGACGAGCAAAATAAACGCCACAAATGTGTGCGGATGACCAGAAAAATTAGCAAAGCACATAAAAATGAAAAAGCAATCAAGCTAATAACCTATGTTGTTGGTGAGATCTGTGCAAAAAGAATAAAATTGCTCAAACAAGAAGATAGGTTGTATGCCTCTCTGTTGTGCGGTAGCACTGACCTGAGGATAATCATAACCTAAATATTCTAGAATTCATTGTTGTTTGGGCCTCTCTGCTATGCGATGGTACTGACTGAGGCTTTGCATCTCTTTGAAAGCTCTTAGAATAGTTTCTTCTTGTCAAAATACCCGTAGACCGCTCAAAAATCTCCCGAGGAATGTTGATTACCATATAAGTGTGCTTGTTGAAATAATTAAACCTTAAATCATCACCAATGTATGTCAAAAATCTGCGTATGGATTTAAGAGGACAAGTATATTAACAATCATCGTGAGCTGCAATTCTTGAAAGTCCAAACCATTGTGGGTATCTTACAGAACTAGTATGATTTCCTAAACTTGCTAATGACTCTCGATGAAAACAAGAATCTAGCATCAAATACTTTGTTAAAATGTCCCAAATGATTTGATAAACCTGTATGACTTCAAAATGAATCGTTCCAGTTATGATCAATGTAACTTGATGCCTACTGTCTAGAAAGGAAAATCTGGTAGATACTTATCTTAGGATTTCAACCTTCACATAAATTACAAAAATAAGTTTTAGTTTAGTCTTTTAGTTCTAGTTGTTTAACTTGTTTAGTTTCTTAGTCAGCTTAGTTATTAAACGTCAGACTATGCATTGGAATTCTATCTGGGATTTAATCATTTAAAAGGGTCACTTCTGAGGTGACCAAACGGGTTTTCGAATGTTAAAAGGGTCACGTCTGAGGTGACAAAATGCTTTTACTGTTAAAAGGATCACGTCTAAGGTGATCAACAGTTTTCTAAGTTAAAATGGTCATGTCTGAGATGATCGAATGCTCGAAATGTTTTATCAATTGTTAATAGCACTAAGTGTCAAATGGTCATAGGGTCAAACCATACGTATGAGCCATTCGCACGACTAGACCATGAGTATGGACCAGCCGTACGATTGAACCATACGTATGAGCCCAATCGCACGACTAACCCACACGTATTGACCAGACGTGCGATTGGACCATAAGCATGAGTAAAATCACATGATTGGATCACAAGATGAACCAATCGCATGAATGGAGGTGACCGAATGAGTCAGTCGCATGACTGAAACCTAGTCGCACGACTGAATATGACAGAATATCAGTCGCACGACTGAAACCTAGTCGCACGACTGAATGTGATCGATCGAGCCAATCGCACGATTGAAGAGTGCGAATGGATCCAATCACCTGATTGAAGTATGCGACTAGGTTCAGTCGCACGACTGGAGGAAACCCTAGTATAAATAGTGGGGGAGTCGGTCGCAGAATCCCATTCACCCTCAATCGCCCTAAAATCGCACATAGCACTATTACTCTACCCGATTGTCTTCTGATTCAGTCTAAGCTACCGATTAGTGTGAACTAACGATTTCTAGTGATCATATAGGTAATGCACGATGATATACACTCCAAATTTCAATCAATTCGTGACCTAATGAGTGAATTTAAGCCATAAACTTAACCGAAACTTAGTTTGCCTAAGAAACCTATAAAACTAAGTATATTGTTCAAATAAAAGGTATTAGGTGTTATATCGGTCATGTGCGAGACAAATGAGCCAAACCACGAAGTCTAACATCAAGTTTTGCTAAAAAATTTGAATTTGAAAAACAGAACAATCTGTCATGCGAATGGACTCCCTGATGAACTTCAATCGCACGACTGAGCTGTACGAATGGCTCAATCGCATGACTGAGCTGGATGAATGGCTCAATCGCACGACTGAACCATGCATATGAGCTCAGTCGCACGACTGATGTAAATGCATGGGATAGCACATGACTAAGCCCAGTCGTATGCTTAGTCGTACGTATGAGCTCATTCGCATGACTAGTTCTCAGTCGCTCAGTTCATTCGCATGACAGGATAGAAGATTTCAAGTCCAATGAATCAAATTGTTACTCATTGACACACACTAACGTTTATCTACTTTGTGTAACAGATGGCGAGTCATTGGACTATGAGCACAAAGCATAACCTTCGTGCTCATCTGGATCTGACCTCCTGGAACGTAGCTGAGTTCTAGGGCATTATCACATTCTTATGGAGATCAGGATCTTCCGTGCGATCTCGACTCTGTGCACTCCATACCGCTCAGTTCAGCGGGCTTTCTGGGAAAGCGCTACTGTCGACAGGTCCTCGGAGCCCCACTGTATCTGGAGCTCCATTTTTGGTCAGCCTGTAGAGATCACTGAGGAAGATCTCAGGACAGTCCTGGAGTTTGGGGATGATGCTGACTGCCCTACTCGATACACCCGCTGAGAGTGCGAGGTTGCTTTCTGCGGGCTAAGTACTCAGGGGATATCAACGCAGGTGTGCTCAACAAGAGAGCAACTTGTGCCCCTAATTCAAGTACTTAGCCCATGTGCTGCTAAAGTGCATTGTCTCAAGGAAAGGAGGCTTCGACGAGATGTCGGACCAGATTCAGAACGCCTGAGTGGCGTTGGTGCTGAACCATCTATTCAGCTTCTCGAGGATGATCTTCACCTACCTAGTGGAGAACATCAAGGCGAAGGGAAAGGAAAGCTTCTGCATGTACCCTCGCTTTATGCAGATGATTATTGATCAGAAGCTCCCTTCGCTACCAAAGGAGAAGGAGGATGTGTGGCACTAGAGGTGATGGACGATACCACCCTCGGACAGATGAACGTTTATGGGGAAAGCAGGTGAATCCCCCGGTAAGGAGGTTGTTTGGGCATTTTGCCCTAGAGAGGATATGTGGCGCCTGCGAAGAGGAAGTGGTGCCACGATGACAGTGACTCGGACATTGAGCAGATTGCTCTACCCTCCGATGACTCCGACGGTGATGATCATGATACTGATCGGGAGAGGGGATGGTCAGGGTGGACCCCAACCAGCTCCTATTCACCCTGATTCCTAGAGAGGAGGAGGAGGAGTCAGAAGAAGAGCCTCTAGTGCGAACGGTGGGGAGCCGGGTCGTAGTGAGGAGAGGGTGTTAGGGTGGTTGGTGGACGCCAGGGCGGGTGAGTCTGGGGGGGCTAGACTACTACTGATCCATCCTATACCCCAGATGAGCCTAGTAGCCAAGGGGGAGCCTCTGTCTCCAAGAGATCAAGGGGAAAGAGAATGGCTCACCCTATGGGAAGAAGGGGAAGACGCCCAAGTTTACCTTGATCACCACCACTTCTACCATTCAACCCACCACTTCTACCACACCACCCACCACTACTATCATACCACCCTCCACCACTACTACTACACCTCCACTTTCCACCACTACAACCTACCATCCACCACCCACTCACACACCACCACCACCCATATTCACCACAGCCACCACTACTACCACCAGCCACCAAGCCGGTCCCTCATCACACACCATATTCACCACAGGATCATCTCTACCTCCTATTAGAGTAGAGGAATAGCTATCAGCACTGAACCGTATGGTGCTGAAGCTGTTGGTTGCTGATGAAGAAAGGCTTCCCGACTACGTCAGCTTGAGGAGCTCAGCGCTACTCAAGCACAGCAGATTTCACAGCAAGCACAGCAGATTGCCCAACTCCAGGAGCATAACATCCAATTAGGAAAGAAGATAGAAGAGTTAGAGACTTCCAACAAGACCATCATGCTCAAGCTCAAGGGATCAAAGGAGGAGCCACTTAAGATCAGAGAAGGAGATAATGATGATAATGATGATGATGGAGAAGATGATGATAGTGATGATGATGAGGTTAGTGATGATGGAGAAACAAGAGGAAGGCAGGATGATGATGAAGGAGATGCAGCTGCATCTGCCTCAGCTCAGGGTCAGGAGAAAAGAACAAAGTGAAAGCAAGACCAAGGAGCATCATCTTCTGCCCCACCTGCTCATGAGCCCGCTATTCAGGACAAAAGCAATACTTAGATATTCATGTATTTGAATAACATTTTATACTTGAATCATTTATTAAATTATGTAATTAATGTTTATATATATTTGATATTTAACTGTCTTGATTATTTACTAATGGTTGACGTATTTACATGTTTAAATCAAGTAGATCAATCATCTTAGCAAGATGAGTATGATGTTGCTCCCCTATAGCAAATCAAGTCTCAATTAACTATGATACTTGATTTGCAAGGGATTGTCAGGAGGTTGTGAGTTATACTACTCCCGAAGAAGGAGAAATAATTCATGACCTTGTTGATGAGCAACTTGCTGAGATGTTCCGTGGCTCAACCCGACAGATTGTCAAGGATGCCCCTACTGTTGACGTGGCTTGTGATGATGAGCTTAATGATGTGGACGAAATAAAGATTGAAGACGTCACCGCCTACCATTATCCAGAGTACACTGACCGAGAGGGAAACGTGGTTCCCGATTTGGGTGATACTCTTGGTAGTGATACATTTGATAAGCTGGATCAGATGGAGAAGGAGGCAGAGAAGTCAGAAAGCCAAGCCCAAGCCTCGGACGCCGATGAAGACATCAAAAAGCTGAATGGGTGGCTTGTTTTGCAGAGATCCGAGCCCAGCACACTGCTCCAAAGCCGAGTGCCTACACCAAGCTCTACAAAGTGAAGAAGCATCTAAAGGTGTCAGGAAAGATCATAGCGGGGGCATACTTTGAGGATCTGAGTGTTTATGCAGTCAAGAGGGAGAATGGAATAGAGTACTTTAGATTTCCACATGATCTAAAGACTCTTCCTGGTTTTGAGCTCAATCAGCTGGCACGCTTAAAGTTGCTATATGTTGACCGGAAAAAGATGTCAGGCTGGTTTGAGGCTGCATTAAGGAGAGAGTACCACACCAGGTGAGTTAACTTCAGACCTTAATAATCGACGAGGTATATCAGAAGGTCTGAAGTTGATCCCATTACTGGAAAGCCAAAGGTAGTGTTGAAGTGGAGTCCTCCGCGCACTATGTCAAGAATCCCTCTAAGGGAAATGCCATAGGACTTCACTCCACACTTCAAGTGGTGGTACTATGATGGAGAACAGGTGAAGCAGTTATAGTGGTTGCAGAAAGAGGGCCAAATGGATACTATTCGGGTATTTGACCTAATGTGGCTGACTAATTTATCTGTTGATGATGTATACACATTGTACCAGTGGCCACTTTTTATGATACGCAAGACATTATACAAGCCCTCCAGTTCCAGACGGTTATACGACTCTATTTTGCATTTGAGATAAATGCCGGAGTTACAAGTGAGGAAAAGTACAAGAAGTTTGATGAGCTGATGAAGAATGTTAGACATTGATGTAAACTAGGTCCAAGGGGGAGTTTGTTGATACATATGTACCTAGTTTAGGAGCTCAATGTAAAATGTCTTTCATGTCTTACATATTTGTAATTGAATGGGTATGAATGAAATACAATATGTGGTTGATGCTTATAATGTTTAATATTTCATTATTTATTGTGTGATAACGTATATTGAACTAACTATATAGGTTTGTGGTTGTTTGCATAATTCTTAGTCAAATATGGCTGAGAAACATGTTTAAACTTAACCATATGAAGTATTCATGTGAATGGACCATGCTAATGGACTTTACGCATGAACACTTCATGCTAATGGACCAGTCGCATGACTGAACCAGGAGACTGGATCAGTCGCTTGATAGAGACATAAGATTGGCTCAATCGCATGACTGAACCTTCAGTCGTGCGTATGAACTAATCGTGTGATTAAGTCGCATGACTGAACCATACTAATGGTTCAGTCGCACGACTGGAAAACCCTAAGTGTATGTAAAATGTTCTTATAATTATTATGTATGTTACCCGTATGTATAAGTGTATGTATGTTAGTGTTTTATGGTTGCTTATGTTATATTGATGCTTAGAAGGGTAAATATAAGTTAAGAACATATTAAGATGATGTTTGGGACTAAAAATAACTTAGAAACATGTTAAATAGGTGTTCATGCGCCCAAATAGGGCTCATGCGCCCAGGATATTGGCTTGGATTGACTAAGTAAACCCCATGCGTCCAAACAGTAGCCTCATGCGCCCAAATAATCTTCTCATGCGCCTAAGTGATATTCATGCACCTAAACAGTACCTAATTTGCCTAAATATTGCCTTAGAATCACTGTGTAAGCTCATGCCCCTAAACAGTAGTTCATGCGCCTAAGTATTAGGCTCAGACGCTTAAGTGTACCCCATGCGCCCAAATAGTGCCCATGCGCTAGAAGTGGCTCGTGCGCCTAACTGTTGAAGTGCCTAAGTGAGGCTCATGGGCCTGCATAGTGGAAGAATGCCTAAGCAGTCCTCATGTACCTGTATAGTGCCAAAGCGCCTAGACTATTTTTACTTAGAACATTTTGGGATCATGCGCCTAAAATGTCCCATGCGCCCATTTTGAACTTAGAGCTTTCTAGGGGGTTTAAGAGACATGTGATTAAGATAGACACTGATGTGATGTGATGGTGTATGGTTAAAGTATGTATAATGATGTGATGTATGTTATGATATGCATATGTGTATGACGTGTTATCTTCTAACGGTTTTCAAAACGTATATATATTATATTAAATACGTTAAGTATTATGTTATGACTTTACTTAGTATGACGTATGTATGAATGTATGTAAAGTATAACGTATTGAAGTGAAATATAACAAAGATGAAAAGTGGAATGTAATGAACGAAAGAATGGCTTGCAAGCAAATAGATTGAAGTTGCGCAATCATGTTCTCGTTAGCTCAACTGTGTGCGGTTTAACAAACCCGAAGGATGCACTTAGGGTCAATCATTGAGATTGACGGGACCCTTGTGGCATGCCCTAGGTGACCTGGTCAGCTTCATGCATAACGTTCGGGGTCTATATATAGACCTCAGGCCCAGCATTAGCTTCATGCACAATGTTCGGGGTATTGCACATTGGTCCGGATGAAAGGGAAAGATGGCATACCCTAGGTAACTGGGTAAGCATCGTGCACAATGTTTGGGGTCTATTTGTAGACCTCAGGCCCAGCATCAGCTTCATGCATAATGTTCGGGGTATTGCGCATCGATTTGTATGAAAGTAAAAGATAATGAAAGTATGAAAAGAAAGTATGTGTATGAAAGTAAAAGATGATAAAAAGTACAAAAAGAAAGTATACTTATAAAAGTAAAGATAACAAAAAGTATGAAATGAAAATATGAGTATGAAAGTAAGATAATGAAAAGTATGAAACGAAAGTATACGTATGATGATGAAAGTTAACAATGAAAGTACGAAAGAACGAAATGAACAATGAATACTGTATGGATGTACGTATGATGTGTGGTCACATACTAAAGTGATATATAGTATTTAAGAAGTATATTTTCATATATAAAACACACAAGGTATTTTAATACTTATCAAACTAACTCACTCAGCAATGCTGACTTTTATGCATTTTCAGTTGGCAGGTAATTTTGCTGAGGATAGCACATGGGAAGGCTACTCGGCTGGGCAAGACTGGCATCCATTCACGCATAATATTATTGTTGTTTTGTAATGCATTGAACGATGCTTTGGTAACATAAACAATATGGTATTGCTCAACAACAGTATTTATCAATGAAATGAATGGTTTTTGTTGATGTAATTTTGCTTATTTTATGAAATATGTATTCTTTTATGTAATAATGCGATGATTGTCCAACTGTAAGCGTTCCGGGAACGGGGCCTTACAAGTTGGTATCAGAGCCACGTTTAAGTGAATTGGGTAAAATATTTCAAAAACCTAATCTTAAACTGAGAGTAGGACTAAAGGAAAGCAATGCCAGCCTGAGTAGCTACGTGCTATCAGGTATTTCTTTCTCAAAGTTAACTAGTATTACGTGCGTGTGTTATTTGATTATATGCTCATAGTAGATTTAGATACTGATATAGTCATGATAGGAAATGCTTAGGGTGTAAAGAGTAAACTAAGTGGCTAGTCATAACTGGCCACTATAATTAGGGTCTTACTATACTTAACATAAACTTAGCTATTACCTTGAATGACCGTGTTAGTGTTTTAATCTATAGTGATTAGAGGATGGCTGGAGGTAGATCGTCTAAGGCCTATAGGGGTGGAGTAGATGGTGGACGTGGTGCTGAACAACAAGTTACGAGGAATAGGGCTAAGACTACTGAGAGGGCACGTGAAGAGCCCGAGACCCATCACCATGAAGGTGGTGATGAGAGCATGAACTTGAGAGCCCGAGACCCACTAGCGAGTGTTGGCTGGGATTAAATGTCTATTTCAAGTATGGGAAGCCTGGTCACATAGCTAAGGATTGTAGAGTGGCGAGGTGCTACAACTATGGTGAAGTAGGCCACTGAGTCAGGAGTGTAAAAAGCCAAGGCCGAGAGCTCCGGAGCGACGAAGAGAACGGAAGATGGAGGACAGAGGGCAACTTCTAGGGCATTCACGATGATGCGGGAGGAGGCCAGGGTAGACCCCGGTGTCGTGTCTGGTATGTTTCTAGTAAACCAAACTTGTGCCTCTGTATTATTTGGTTCTGGTGCTAGTAGGAGTTTTCATTTCTACTGCTTCATGTGCTAAGTTGCTTGTTAGTAGTAGAAGTATTGATGAACCTTTTGACATAGAAACTGCTATTGGTAAGTTTACTAGAATCTATGATATAATAGAAAACAGTAGACATAGAACTATAAGGCCATAGGTTTTCTGCTAAATTACATGTGATGCCCTTAGGCGGATTCGATGTAGTGCTAGGGATGGATTGGTTAGAGGCCTACGAGGCAAACATCGTGTTTCGCAAGAAGATGATTTAATTAGTTGCGCCCGATGGAAGTTCGGTGACGATTTATTGTGATCGCATCACTACGACTCCCAAGGTGATTTCGATGGCGGTGGCAGAAAAGTGCATGAGACGTGGATGTAATACCTACTTGGATTACGTAAGGATGTGGACACGTCGGTACCATAATTGTATGATGTACCAGTTGTATGTGATTTCCCGAACGTGTTCCCTGAGGATTTATCCGGTGTGCCACCCGACCGTGAGATCGAGTTCCAGATTGATTTGATGCTCGGTGCCCAACCTGTTGCTAAGGCGTCGTATCGTTTAGCTCCATCAGAGATGAAGGAATTGATGGCTCAGTTGCAAGAGCTGTTAGATAAGGGGTTTATTCGACCGAGTATCTCCCCATAGGGTGCTCCAGTTTTGTTTGTAAGGAAGAAGGATGGTAGTATGAGGATGTGGATCGACTACCGTGAGCTGAACAAGTTGACGATGAAGAATCGGTACCCATTACCAAGGATTGACAACTTGTTTGATCAGCTCCAAGGTGCCAGTTGGTTTTCAAGGATAGATCTCTGATCTGGCTACCATTAGTTGAAGGTGAAGGAGCAAGATATTCCTTAGACAGCTTTTCGCACGCGTTACGGACACTACGAGTTTCTCGTTATGTCTTTTGGTTTAGCTAACACGCCAGCTACCTTTATGGATTTGATGAACCGAGTATGTTAGCCAATGTTAGATAAATTAGTGATTGTGTTTATTGATGATATCCTGATTTATTTGAGAAGTGAGGAAGAACATGCCGGTCACATACGCGAAGTATTGGAGACAGTTAGAAGAGAGAAGTTGTATGCTAAATTCTCTGAGTGTGCTTTTTGGTTACACAAAGTTCAATTTTTAGGTCACGTGGTAAATTCTAAGGGAATTATAGTGGACCCGGCAAAGGTGGAGGCAGTGATGCAATGGAAGTCTCCAATGACGCCATCCGAGATTCGCAGTTTCTTATGTTTGGTGGGCTACTACAGGAGATTTATTCAAGACTTTTCCAAGATAGCCTCACCTTTGACTAAATTGACTCGCAAGGATGAGAAGTTTATATGGTGTCGGAAATAGGAGGATGCTTTTGAGGAGTTAAAGGCAAGATTAACTCAAGCTCCTGTCTTGACATTACCTGAAGGGGGTGAGGACTTAGTGGTCTATTCAGATGCTTCTTACTCGGGATAGGGTTGCGTGCTGATGCAACGAGGAAGGGTAATTTCCTATGCGTCCCGACAGCTGAAAGCCCACGAAGTCAATTATCCCACCCATGACTTGGAGCTAGCGATTGTGGTCTTCGGGTTGAAGATTTGGAGGCACTACTTATACGAGACGAAGTGCGCCATCTTCACGGACCACAAGAGTTTAAAGTATTTCTTTAAGCAAAAGGATCTTAACATGAGGCAGAGGAGATGGTTAGAAATCATCAAGGATTATGACTGTGAGATCGATTATGATTCGGGTAAGGCCAACGTTGTGGCCGATGCCCTTAGCCAAAAGAAGAGACCCGAGCCGATTTGGGTGAAGGCGTATTATGACCACTGATGTGATGACACAGATGAAAGAATTTCAAGAAGAGGCATTGAAAGAATATCGCCTTAACTCTGAAAGAATGAGAGGTCTAGTCACGGAATTGGGATAAATACCCACGCGGTTAGAACCCGCTTCGGGTGAATATGGATCCCTCGTTACGGAGACCTATGGGGGCGGATTATGGATGAGGCTCATATGACACGATACTCGATTCATCCTGGTGCCATAAAGATGTACCAGGACATGAAGAAGGATTACTGGTGGCCAGGAATGAAACGTGATGCAGCGGAGTATGTGAGTAAGTGCCATACTTGTTTGCAAGTGAAGGCAGAGCATCAGAAGCCATACGGGAAGATCCAACCTTTGGATTACCCAAGTGGAAGTGGGAGCACATAACCATGGACTTCATAACAAAGCTACCCCGTACGGTGAGGGGTACGAAACCATTTGAGTGATAGTTGATCGCCTGACCAGGAGTGCTCACTTCCTACCGATCCGCGAGACATACTCATCCGAGAGACTGGCGGATCTGTTCATCAAGGAGATTGTAGCTCATCATGGTGTACCAGTGTCTATTGTGTCTGACCGTGACACTCGGTTTACATCCAAGTTTTGGAAAATATTTTATGATACGATGGGGATGAGGCTACATATTCGCACGGCTTATCATCCTCAGACAGATAGTCAGTCTGAGAGGACGATTCAGACGCTTGAGGATATGCTTCGAGCATGTGTTATTGACTTTGGAGGAAGTTGGGATGATCACTTACCGTTAGCTGAATTCTCATACAACAAGAGTTATCATGCTAGCATTGGTATGCCTCCTTATGAGATACTATACGGTAGGAGGTGTCGGACACTCGTATGTTGGGTGATATCGGGCAGAAAGAGTTAGCAAGTATCGAGGTGATCAAGGCTATGACAGAAAAGTTTGAAAAGATTAAAGCCTTTATAAAGGCAGCCAAGGATAGGCAGAAGTTGTATGCCGATAAGAGGCATAGACCGATTGAGTTCAACATAGGTGATAGACTTATGTTGAAGGTCTCACCTTGGAAGGGGATCATCCAAATTAGAAAGCGAGGTAAACTTAGCCCAAGGTATGTAGGACGTTTCCGAATCATCGCACGAGTAGGAAAGGTAGCCTATCGATTAGAACTGCCAGATGAGTTAAGTGGAATACATCCGACATTCCATGTATCTCATTTGAGAAAGTGTTTAGCCGATAAGGATATGATTGTACCACTAGAGGATATTGAGGCGGATGGTCGGATTAATTATATAGAACAACCAGTGGCAATCATCGACCGAAAAGAGAAGAGGCTGCGGAATTAAGTGGTTCCACTTGTGCATGTGTAGTGGAAACACCGAAAAGGTTCTGAGTCTACGTGGGAGGCTGAAGAAAAGATGAGACAGCATTACCCACAGTTATTCGAAGAAAGACAAGTTTCGGGGATGAAACCTCTTTAAGGGGGGTAGACTTGTAACACTCGGAAATTTTGACAAAATCAAAAAGAAAATAATAAGAAAAGAAAGGGGAAAGTATCTTGAACGAAATGAAAAGAAGCATAAGTGGAGGGGCTAAAGTGCTAAAAGGACAAAACTCAAATATTTTAATAATACTTTGAGTATGGTCGCCCATATATGTACCAGTTTCTGTTTTGTCGACCAAAAGAAAAGAAGAAGAAGAAGAAGAAGAAGCAAAGTTTTCTTCGGTTTCAGAGAGAGAAAGAAGTTGTTCTTGGCCTAGGTAAGTAATTTTTGTAAATTTGGTTTGGTTTTGATGGGTTTTTACCATGTAACCGAGTTTTACCTGTTCTTATGTGATTATGTGTGTTCGGGTTATGTGTTCTTGGTGTCTAGGTGTTAGAAACATCAAGATTTCTCAAAATTTGAAGAAATGGTGTGTTGAAGCAATAAAGGTGAGTTTCTAGACCCTGTTTTTAAATGTTTTTATACTCTTTTGGGTCTGAAAATGCATGTAAAATGTTCTTATAATTATTATGTATGTTACTTGTATGTATAAGTGTATCTATGTTAGTGTTTTATGGTTGTTTATGTTATATTGATGCTTAGAAGGGTAAATATAAGTTAAGAACATATTAGATGATTTTGGGACTGAAAATGAGTTAGAAACATGTTAAATAGGTGGTCATGCGCCCAAATAGGGCTCATGCACCTAGGATATTGGCTTGGATTGACTAAGTAAACCCCATGCACCCAAACAGTACCCTCATGCGCCCAAATAATCTGCTCATGTGCTTAAGTAATAGTCATGCGCCTAAACAGTACCTCAAGCCCCTAAATATTGCCTTAGAATTACTATGTAAGCTAATACGCCTGAATAGTAGTTCATGCGCCTATGTATTAGGCTCTGACGCTTAAGTGTACCCCATGCGCCTAAATAGTGCCCATGTACCCGCAATGGCTCATGCGCCTAGGTGTTGAGACGCCTAAGTGAGGCTCATGCGCTTGCGTAGTAGAAAAACGCCTAAGCAGTCTTCATGCACCTGCATATTGCTAAAGCACCTAGACTGTTTTTACTTAGAACATGTCAGGCTCATGCGCCTAAAATGTCCCTTGCGCCCATTTTGAAAATAGAGCTTTCTAAAGGGAGGGGTTTTAAGAGACACGTGATTGAGATAGACACTGATGTGATGTGATGGTCTATGGTTAAAGTATGTATGATGATGTGATGTATGTTATGATATGCATATGTGTATGACGTGTTATCTTTTAATGGTTTTCAAAACGTATATATATTATATAAAATACGTTAAGTATTATGTTATGACTTTGCTTAGTATGACGTATGTATGAATGAACGTAAAGTATAACGTAATGAAGTGAAAGATAACAAAGATGAAAAGCCTGAACGTAATGAATGAAAGAATGGCTTGCAAGCAAATAGATAGAGGTGCACGACCATGTTGTCGTTAGCTCAACTGTGTGCGGTTTAACAAACCCGAAGGATGTACTCAAGGTCAATCATTGAGATTGATAGGAACCTTGTGGCATACCGTAGGTGACTGGGTCAGCTTCGTGCATAATGCTCAGGGTCTATATATAGACCTCAGGCCCAGCATCAGCTCGTGCACAATGTTTGGGGCATTGCACATTGGTCCGGATGAAAATAAAAGATGGCATGCCCTAGGTGACTGGGTTAGCTTGGTGCATAATGTTGGGGTCTATTTGTAGACCTCAGGCCCAGCATCAGCTTCGTGCACATTGTTTTGGGTATTGCACATTGATCCGTATGAAAGTAAAAGATGATGAAAAGTACGAAAAGAAAGTATGTGTATGAAAGTAAAAGATGATAAAAAGTACGAATAGAAAGTATGTGTATGAAAGCAAAGATGACGAAAAGTACGAAATGAAAGTATGTGTATGAAAGTAAAAGATAATGAAAAGTATGAAATGAAAGTATGCGTATGATGATGAAAGTTATCAATGAAAGTACGAAAGAACGAAATGAACAATGAATATTGTATGGATGTACGAATGATGTGTGCTCGCATACGAAAATGATATATAGTACCTTAAGAAGTATATTTTCGTATATAAAACACAAAAGGTGTTTTAATACTTATCAAACTAGCTCACTCAGCAACGCTGACTTTTATGCATTTTCAGTTGGCACGTAATTTTGCTGAGGATGGCACATGGGAAGGCTACTCGGCAAGGCAAGACTGGCATCCATTCACGCTATTATTGTTGTTTTGTAATTCAATTGAACGATGCTTTTCTAACCTAAACAACGTTGTATTGCTTAACAATAGTATTTATCAATGAAATGAATGGTTTTTGTTAATGTAATTCCTCTGCTTATTTTATGAAATATATATTGTTTATGTAATAATGCGATGATTGTCCAACTGTAAGCGTTCCGGGAATGGGGGCTTACACTTTATCATTAGATTAAATTAGGAAAGTAAACTAAGAAATAGTGTACTATCATTTTCTAAAATATGAATACTATAAGCAGAAAGCAAGTAAATCAAGAAAAAATTTTTGTATTTATATAGATTTTATAAATGTTTTGGAGTTTTTCTTAGTAATAAACTTTGAACGACAGATCATGTTGTTCTTTGTTATGATGATTAATCAAAATTGATCATGCCTAAAGACTCAATTAAGAAATTAAATCTAACTAAATCAAAGGCTTTAGTAAGCAGATTAGCAAGCTGATCCTTTGTATCTACTTTGGTCAGCTTGGTCAAACCTTTTTCTAAGCAATCTCTCAGAAAATAGTATCTAATTTTTATATGTTTGTTTTGCTATATTGCACTGGATTAGTAGGGATAAACATTGTAGCTGAGTTATCTATATGAATTGGTGTGTGAAGAAAATTGTACTCATAGTCAAGTAATTAGTTTTGCAACCATAAAACTTAAGAGCAACCAGCTGAAGCAGCAATGTACTAAGCTTCAGCTATAGATACTAAAACATTTGTTTGTTTCCTGCACTGCCAAGATACAAGCCTTGGTCCTATACATTGACATTCACCTGTTGTGGATTTTCTGCCCAGCTCCGCTAGAGAGGCCTGGCCTGATTGAGAAGTGTGTTATTATGACACCCTCCAAAATCACTGTCTAAATAGGAGTAGAGGTTGAATTCTCCTTCTTTGGGATACCAAAGTCCAAGTGTTTGCTTCCCTTTAAGATATCTGAATATCCTCTTCACAGCATTCATATGTGGTTACTTTGGATCACATTGGTACCTTGCACAAACATAAACAGCAAACATAATGTCAGGTCTGCTTGCAGTTAAGTACATTAATGATCTTATCATTGATCTATATAATCTTTGATCTACAGACTTCCCTTTAGGATCAGGTACAATCTTATCTATGGTTGATGCTCGGGTTTTACATGAAGAGGTATCAGCAAGATTGTATTTCTTTAGTATTTGATGAATATACTTTTCTTGGTTGATGAATATGCCATCTGGTTTCTGATGAACTTGTAATCTAAGGAAGAAAGTTAATTCTCCTATAGAGCTCATCTAAAACTTAGATTTCATCAAGACTTCAAACTCTTTACACAATCTCTTATTTGTTGATCCAAATATAATGTCATCCATATATATTTGAACCA
>CM044017.1:22894521-23039521 GCA_024085815.1 Flaveria linearis | reverse complement strand
TAGATAGTAGTATCTATAGTTTCTCAATGTAACTCATTGTGCATGCTCTGTAAGATTCTTGTAAACACTAAGTTGAGAAGTAATATATACAAGTATCTTGAAAAACCATTTCTTGTGTTCAGTAACTTAGTATATTATCATCAACTTAGTTTGAGATTCTTCATCATCAAGAGTGAAACTCAATGAGTTTGAGAGAAAATATTATGTTTAAAGACCAACACGATCCTGTAATTGGTATCAGAGCATCCAGGCTCTTGATTGTGAGATCTAATCATCCTAAATCACCCTTATTTCTTCATACTCATTCACTCTACTGAAATGGCCCTCAACCAAAAATTTCTGAGTCTAAGATGGGAACCATGACTAAGGCTCCTATTATCACTGCTGATAATTTCAAATGCTGGTGTCACGTATTGAAGGATTCATCAAGTATCAAGACATACAGATATGGAGATCTGTCACTCATGGCCCTTACAAGCCAAAATGGCATCATCAACCGGTGATGGTACTATGATTGAGAAAGAAATTAAAGAATACTCAGATGAAGACTTCAAGAAGATGGACATCGATAGCAAATCAATGATTTTATTGCTCACCGCCATACCAAACTCCATAATGGTAGGCTTGAGCATTGCACTACAGCCAAAGAACTCTTTAATGTTTTGACATTGATGTACTCTGGTTCCTTAGAATCTAAAGAGTCCAAAAAAGATGTACTGAAGCAGAAGTTTGAAAACTTCACTTACATTGTTGGTGAGACCTTAAGCCAATGATACTTCAAATACATGGACTTAATTGCATCTCTTCAGTCTACGGGTGTAACTCTTGAGAAGATAGACATAGTTAGAAAGTTCATGAGTGCACTTACTCATGAGTGGACTTTCTATTGTGTCTCTATCAAGAGAACTAAAAACTTAAACACACTCACCATGACAGAACTGTATGGAATCCTTGATGGATACCGAATGGAGATGGAGACTCAGAAGGGCCATCAGATGAATAAAAGCTCAAACCCTCCTGTTAGCAATGCCCTACATGTTGCTGAAGGGTCAAGAACTCCCCAGCCCTAGATGTACCTAAACAACAATCACAGCCATCTCACTCCCCTAGGCCTTACATCATAATTCCTGAGACACCTAGGTCTCAACAACCTTAACAAAGTACTTTTCAGGATAGTTGTGCTTTTGTTTGAGGAAATGAACACTTTAGTGATTTTTAATTCTGCATTGATGATCTAGAGTGTTTCAGTCCAGACGAGGTTGAATGCATGGATATTATCCCAACAGATGACTCTTTTAACCTACAGAGCAAAGAAGTTCTTTAAAAGAACTGGAAGGCACTTCCCCCAAAACCTAACTAATAGAAAGTTTTGGTTTGATAAGTCAAAAGCCAAATGTTAGAACTGTAACCAACTTGGTCATTTTGCAAGGGAATGCAAAGCTCCAAGATCTAATCCTGGATCTGCTCAAGCCTCTCAACATCATGCTATCCCAAAGGCTGCAACCAAGCAAACTGAGCAGTAAACTGCAGCTGTTGCTAGGAAGTTGACTGGACATTCATGGTGCAAGATGTAACCCTTACTCAATCTCTCATGGCCGGAATCGATGATGTTAAGGTATATGAACATCTCTATACTCCTGCTTGTATAGCTAAGGTTAAAATGTATCAGGACAACAACATGGAAATCAAATTGATATTAAGTCTTTAAATTATACTAAATCTAATTTCAAGAGAGCAGAATCTGACTATAAACTTAAAGTTGATGATTAGAGAAAACTGTTTCATCTCTAAAGCATGAACACTCAAACAACAGGACTCAAATAAAAGATTTGGTTTCTAAGTTGACTGAGGCCCAAGCCCCAACTAGTAATAGCTAAGGCTAAAGCAGAGAACTATGCTATTCAAAAGTATAACTTCAACACTATTCTTGCATCATCCTCCCACTCAAAGTTATGTAATCAAATAAGAGTGGATTGGGAACCAATGAAACCACTCCACCACACTGTTATATGTCTATAAGACAACCAAGCTATGAAACTGATGAGCAAGAGGTTCTAACAGCTGATCCACTCTCATTTGAGAAGAAGAATGATGTAATAATGGTAACCACCACAGTGACGGATAAGGTAGAGAACCTAATCCACACAGCTAAGGATGAACCTCTGTCCACCAAAGATAGAAAGAACAAGATCAAATAGCGAAGAAAACTACAAAGAAGGTGGCTGAGTCCAAGATGAAGATAGACCCTAAACAAAAGGATGTGTTCATTTCAGCTAGATTCCAAGTGGCTTGAAGCTCTGATTCAGGAAAGGAGTATAGTACCAGTACTCCTGTTCAGCTGAAGAATCAGAAATTAAAAGGTAAGGCTGTTGAACAAGACAAGAAGTGCAAGAAACAACAGCCTTCATGCCCAACCAAAATTAACATTGAATGCATAATATGTGGCTTGCACAATCCATGGCCAAAGATTGTTTCCACAATCCTATAAGCACACAATATGCAAATAATGTTACGAAAGAAGGAGTCAAGGAAGGTTTTACATTTAGACCTTATCACATGGATCAAATGTGAAAGAAAGGAAAGATTGTTTCCGAAGCCAAGTTGCTTTCGGAAGAGACTCACTCTTCCGAAAGGAAAATAGCTTTGGAAGACAAGCCCAAGACCAAGCAAAGAAAAAAAAGGAATCCTTTGAAATCTTCCGAGAAGAAGACTGATGCGGAAGAAAAGGTGGTGATAACTTCTTCCAAAAACAGAGAAGCCTCGGAAGAAGTATTGCTGCTCAAGCCTTTTCAGGCTCATCTACACTGATCAATCATAGGATGGAATGGAAGATCAGACAAGATGCTACACTCCAAACCTCTTCTTCTTAAACAATAGTTGAACCCCCATGCATACAGTTTGGTTTAATTATGTCATCAACATAGGAAGAGCCCAAGACCAATAAGGCTTGGGCTTCCATTTTCACCTTCTATGTAGGGACATCCACATGAAAAAAATGGAAATATTTGCATTGTAGATAGTGGATGCTCAAGGCACATGATAGGGAACAGATCTCTTCTTCAACAATTTCAACATTTTGATGGAGGTCATGTTTAATTTGGAGGTGAAGTCGGAGGATACATTTCTGGTAGAGGTAATGTATCCAACGGTAAGTTAAAAGTTGACAAAGTACGCTTTGTCAAATAGCTTGAACACAATCTCTTAAGTGTTTATCAGTTTTATGATCAAAAGAACCAATTGTTTTTCACATAACATGAGTGCAATATCCTCAAACCTAGGATATCAATTCCTCAGGAGTTGGTGCTTCTCAAATCTCCCAGAAAAGAGGATCCGTACAGCTGGATATGAACAATACTTCCCCAATGGGAGAAGTTTCATGCTTTCTTTCCAAAACAAATGGTGATGAATCAACTCTTTTGTATAAAATAATGTGTTATGTTAATTTTAAAACCATGAATAAACTGGTTAAAAATAACTTGGTACATTAAGTGCCTAAAAATTACTTTTTCTATAAAGACAACTGTATTGCTTGTCTTAAAGGAAAGCAACATAAGGTAACCCAAATCCAAAGAAGTTAATTCCATCACCACTCCATTACACTTCTTGCATATGGATCTTTTTGTCCCACAAGTATAATAAGCATTGAAAGGAAATCATATTGCCTTGTGATAGTTGATTATTTTACAAGATTCACATGGGTGTTAATTTTAAGAAGTAAAGATGAAACTGCTGAAACATTAAAATCATTTATTCTTAAAATAGAAAATCAAATTGATCACAAGGTAAAGACAATCAGAAGTGATCAAGGGACTGAGTTTAAGAAAGTTCTTGACTCATTTTATAACTCATTAGGAATTACCAAACAATACAGTGCACCTAGAACTTCACAACAGAATAGTGTTGTTGAGACGAGGAACAAGACACTTATTAAGGCTGCAAGAACTATATTAGCTGATTCAAAGTTGCCTCTAACTTTCTAGGCAGAGGCAGTCAGCACTCATGCTATGTGCAGAACAGAGTTCTTGTTGTTAAGCCCCATGAAAAATCCCCTTATAAGCTATGGAACAAGAGGGCACCGTTCATTGACTTTCTAAGGTCCTTTTGTAGCAGGTGTACCATACTTAACACAAAATATAATTTGGCAAAATTTGCTTAAAAGTCAGATGATGTTATCTTTATTAGATACTCTTCAAGCTCTAAAGCTTACAGAGTATACAATATTAAGAATCAAAAATTTGAGGAATCATCCAACATTGTTGAAAATGAGCACACTACTTGTGTTAAGGGGAATGGCCCTGACCATATTTTTTACTTAGAATTGTTTCCCAACTATTCTAAACCATCTTGTGAGAATGTTTTAGCTAGAACAGGAACTCAAAATGACTTCTCTGATGATCAACTGTTTGAGTTACCCACACCTATTCCAATTACTCTAAGAAGACATGAAGAACAAGCTCCTAATACTTCAAGTCCTGAAAGCTTGAGTATCACAGGAAATGGTGGAGCTTCAACAAGCAGTCAGTCAGTGGAGCCTCAAAATTCATCGGCTGACAACTCAAACACTCAACACCAAGCTGATGAAGACAACAATCTGGAGCAAAATCCAACTATTAATACTACTTCATAGCAAAATAACATTAATGAAATCACTCATTCATTCAATCAGTCCTCATTGAATAAGTGTGAGACATCATCCGAAATTAATGTTCACAATCCTGAGCAGAATCTTTAAACTTGGATTTCTCTATGCAATAAGATGTGATTCCAAGACTTAGGATTCACAACACTCATCCAGCTGAAAACATCAGTGGGAATGTCTCAGAAGGTATGAGAACAAGAAGACAAACTCATAATGGGAATGTCTGTTAATACTCATGCTTTCTCTCCCAGATGGAACCTAAGAAGGTGGAGGCAGCTCTTAATGACAACAGTTGGGTTGAAGCAATACAAGAGGAGTTGCTTTAATTCAAGAGACAAAAGGTATGGAACCTATGTCCATTGCCACCTGGCCAAGTCCCTATTGGCACCAAGTGGGTGTTCAGGAATAAAAGGAATGATAGAGGTTTGATCGTCAAGAACAAGGCCATACATGTAGTTCAAGGATACATGCAAGAAGAAAGGATAGATTACACTGATGTCTTTGCGCCTGTTGCAAGACTTGAAGCTGTGGGAATTTTCCTTGATTTTGTAACGTCCAAGAACTTCACAGTCCATCAACTTGATGTAAATTGTGCATTTCTGTATGGGGATATTAACAGAGAGGTCTATGTGTGTCAGCCACCTGGATTTGAAGACCCACAGCACCCCAACTATGTGTGCAAATTGGATAAAGCTATTTATGGCTTACACCGAGCACCTAGGCTGTGGTATGAGACATTGTCTAATTTTTTAGAAGAATGGCTACACCAAAGGCACCATAGACCAAAAAAATTATTAATAAGGAATTCTAGGAAGGATATGCTGCTTGTACAAGTCTATGTTGATGACATTATATTTGGTTCATCCAATGACCAAATATGCAAAGACTTTGAAAGCATCATGAGGAAGAAATTTGAGATGGGTACCATGGGCAATGGATTTCTTCATAGGAATTCAGGTGAAATAGATGGAAGAAGGGTTCTTCATTAATCAATCTAAGTATGTCAAGGATATCATAGAAAGATTTGAGATGAAAGATTGTAAGCCAACCAAGACACCAATACAAAGAAATCCAATCTTTGTCCTAATTCCGAGAGGGGACACTGATCAGCATCAGTACAGGGCAATTATTTGATCTCTAATGTATCTCACTGCAAGCAGAGTTGATATCATGCTTGCAACTTGCATCTGTGCAAGATATCAGGCTGCTCCTAAGGTGTCTCACTTAATTGCTATCAAAAGAATTCTTGGATACCTTAAAGGAGCTCCCAAACTGGGCCTTTGGTATCCTAAGAACAAAGATTTCAATTTTTATGGGTACACTGATAGTGATTATGGTGGCTGCAACATAAACAAGAAATCTACATCAGGAGGATGTCAATTTCTTATTGGAAGAATCATCTCTTGGCAATGCAAGAAGCAATCATGTGTCTCTACATTAACTGTTGAAGCTGAATACATTGCTCATGCTAGCTGCTGTGCTCAATGCTATGGATTCAGAATCAGGTGTCCGCTTCGGTCTCGGTGACTGTGATAAAGAAACTTTCCCTCTTGTCTTTCCTGAAAGTCCGGGTGTTAAACGACTCTAAAGAGAGTGAGTGACCAACGAACAAATCAAGGAGGAAGAAATCGCGAGCTTTCTATAGGCCTTTTCAAAAGAAAGATCAATAAGATGGTCTTTCACAGTAATGACCTTCAGTAGTGCTTCTTCCCTGCTCTGGACAGTAATAATAGAAGGAAAGCTAGCATTAGCAAGGCAAGTTAACTTGAAGCAATAACTCTTAAGGGCGGGAGTGAATGCACCATTAGAGGATGGGGCACGAATGAAAACGACGAAAAGAATCTCCCACACCTTTCTTTGATTTGATTTGGTTCTCTCAGTGTTTCGTATAAATAAGAGGCATTGTGCATTCTGTTTGTTCAGGCACGTAATGCAAGAACGAGTAGGATATCTACTCTCTAGCTTAGCTGATCGGGGGGCTGTTGTTTTCTCACCACTGGGAGATGGAACCATATCCAATCAATGGGGCTTCTTTGTTCAATCTCTTGAGGTCGAAGAAAGGATTGACGGCCTGTTGATCAAGGAAAGCCAAAATGAAGTCTTACTTCTCTAGCTTGGGTTGAGACTATGGTTTCAACTTCATAGAGACTCCTATCCACTTAGACAACAAGAGTGCTATTTCTATCACAGAAAATCCAGTAAAGCATTCCAAGACAAAGCATATTGACATAAGGTATCATTTCATTCGAGATATAAATGAGAAAAACTTGTTCAAACTAGTCAAAGTTGATTCAAATAAACAATATGTTGATTTGTTCACCAAAGCCTTTGATGAAAAAAGATTTAAGTATTTAATTATGGCTATTGGGATGATCAACAATGATTAGTAAGTATCTTTTGAAATCTTTTGAAACTATATTATGTATAAGTTGTCTATTTACAATCTACGGCCCTATTACAAAAGGTTTTCTCTAAAATTTCTAAGTGTAAATTCTTCCGAAAAGAAATTTTCCCTTGGAAGAAAACTTTGCTTTTCTTCCGAAGGAAAATTTCTTTGTACAACTATTCTCTTCCAAAAAGTTTTTGGCCTCGGAAGATCACTTGAACATAGATCAAGTTTCCTTCCTAGGTTTAGTAACTTCTTCTCTCGGAAGAACACTTTACCCTCAGAAGCAAATTTGTCTTCAAGACATAATTTGCTTCGGAAGATAAAATGGCTTCGGAAGACAATCAGGAAAGAGAAACTCTAATGTTCTCTCGAAAGCAATTTTACTCTTGGAAGAAAACTTTACTGTGTAATGGAAATCTTTGATCCCCACTCTGCAAAAAGTAAGATTTTATGGAAGATTGTCAGAATATTTTTAATGACTTATCCTTACCTCTCCTGTCAAATCAAGCCGCATAGTGTCACTTCACTTTATCGGTTTGATCTTTTCCCCACATATAAAAAGATTCCGACTTTCTTTTCTACTTTCTTTACCACTGTAACAGCAGTAGATGCCCATTTTCATTATCTCCTTCAAATTTCAAATTCCCTCCTTCAAACCATACCTTAGAACAATGGCTCTAAACCCTCAACATAACCAAGTCACCATCCTTGACTTTTCTAAGGATGTTGATTTTGCACCAATCATCCAATTTCTAACCTAATTTGTGTATCTTCCCGCTCTAACAGTTAACCCCACCATTTATTCAAACCATATGGTTGACTTCTGGGCCAATGGTCACAATGAAATACTTAACAATGAAAGGGTTATCCGGTCTAGAGTCTATGGACAAGAAATCATTGTGAGTGAAACCACCATAAGAGAACATTTGGAATCCATGACGCAGGAGCCCCCACTGAATTTCCCAAACCTGATTTAGAAGACACTTACACCAAAATGGGGTGCGGAGGTGACCAAGTCTACAGTTTACAAATTCAGCTTTTTTACAACTAGAAGTACTTGCTCCACATCATTCTACAAAGCTTGTCAAACAAATCCGGGGGTTGGGATAAAATTCCATGTGATCTGGGCTGCCTCGTTCATGGGTTGGTAAAAGGCCTAAGGTTCAACTACTCTCGATTTTGCTGAATAATTTGAGAGGAAATCTCATCAGGAATACATTTTACATGTACCCCTGATTTATGCAGCACATAATCAACTATGAGCTGGATTAGGACAAACCAGAATATGCAAATATTATAGTAGTTCCTCACATGAGGTCGGGTATCTTCAAAATGTTGAAAAAGGTATCCACTAACTTTACTAGAAGGTTCACTCAACTACTTTCAGGTATGCTTGAGTCTATGGCTCCTGGTGACATCCCTGCAGGCCTAACAGGTGATGAACCCATACCAGACACCACCACTTCACAACCAATAACTTCCTTCCACCCTATCAAAATCACTTACCAAAGATGCCCAAATGAACCCTTGTTCCATCTACTCTGATTGAACAAGTCCCTCCGGTTCAAGCCAAAAAGGCTAGAGTGGAACACAGGGCTCCCACTCAGGCAGAAGTCCAACCATCCTCCACTATTGACCTTAATATCAGTGTTGAGTCTCCTCAATCTCAACCTGATGAGCCCACTGCCCAAATCTCAAGCCCTCAAGGTGAGTATCAACACTCCCCTGAGTAGCTAAAAAGCGAGATCCACATTACTAGCACAATGCCATTAGATGTTAACCAAGGTCCCGGGTCATTAGGAATAACTGCTATATCCTTCACTAACCTTTTAACCCAATCCGATGAGGATTTCATGTTTCCACAGGGCCATAATATTGATCTACCACACCACTCTCCAGATCAACTGAGCCCCAGACAACCTCTGACTTCTAGCCCACATCAGTTAAGCCAAACTGAGGTGAGTCCTACAGGTATGGAGGGGACTCATGTAGACTTAACTGTCGCTACTGAGAGTGTCTTATTGACCTCTAAGGACAGTGTTAACATTGCTGACACTGAGTCTAAGACAACCTTGCTAATTGACTGAAAGAGATATAAGTTCACAAGGAAACCAAGGCGCCAAACATGGTGGTGAGTATGACCATACTAGGTATGTTATCTCATCTCTCCATGATTCTTCTATAGAAGATGAGGGAAGTTGAAACTAACCATTTAGTATCTGCTTTCTAAAGTCTTAAATCTTGAATTCAAGGTTAGGATTTTAGAAAACAAGTCTGCTGCTCAGCAACTTGAGATCGAGAGTCTCAACACCAAACTACCTGAGACACAGGTTGAGAAGCCTGTTAGGCATGTACCAATTGAAGTCTCTTTAAGTTGTTCCTCAAGCTCATCTACTTCTCAAGATGATGTTACTAAAAAGGGGGAGAATGTACAGAGACAAACACATGAGGATCTTACCTTGGTCATCTCAACTCCATCCTCAACTTATCCTACACCATAACACTCACAGCTATCTTCTCACAGCCATCTCCTATTGAAAATCAAGTGGATCCCTGGATGTTTATTGACCTTCACAGATTTTTAACCAAGTTTCTTATAAGCTCCTCACTTGAACAACCCTCACCTAATGTAGTAGTAGCCTACTTTGGAGCTAAAGAGCTTCAAAGGTTGAGTGCACCACCTACCACTGAGAAAGAAGTTGGTCAACCTAAGGTCGCTATTGAACCTGAGATTGACTTCGAAAGGGAAATAAGGACTCATAGCCCAGCAATTGAATCAGTTGGGACAGGTAATGATATTCAAGTCTCTAACGAAGTAGAATTTCAAGCTGCGGAATGGATTATTGAATTATCATCCTTGTCTGATGATCTTCTTATCACATACGCCATTCTTGATCTAGCCTCTGAGGTAAACAATGAGAACTTCCTCAAAACCCCTCTCTCTCTAACACCATAAGTTCAACCTCACTCTCCCCAACCTAAATCATCCAAGCTAGAATCTCCAAGGTCTGAACCTTCCTCTGATCCCAAAGGAAAAAGGAAGATGACTGCCAAAGAGATTTTAGAAGAAGAAAGCTTGGAAAAACTGAAGAGAAAAAGTAGACTCACCTCTGGGAAACTGCTGGCTGCAAGCAGCAGCTGCTCAAGAGTCTTATCAACAATAAAATAAGAGTGAAGGTGATTGATAGGCTAAATAATCTAGGAGTAGGCAATGAGGAAATTCTCCTACTCGAACGTGATAAGCTTATTAAACTGGAAAAGGCAAGCCTGTTGCAAAAGGAGAAGGAGGAAGCAGCAAGGTTGGCCGAAGAAGAAAAGATGAGGAGGAAGAAGGAAGAAGATGAGCACTGGCAAAGGGTATAGAGGATAGTCTTCTTATGCTCAAGAGGCTATTCTTAAGAAGAGCTGACTCCTTATGAAAATGAGACGATCTTGTTCCTTTTCAACAAAGAACAAGATCAGATCAACAAGGAGAGAAAGAAGGCTGCAAGAGAGAACGTGAAAGAGAAGAAGAAGAAGAAGAAGAAGAAGGAAGAGGAGGCCAGACTTGCGGCTTCCAAGAAGGTAAGAGACAGAGCCTGGATAAAGGCTTATTTCAGGGCCCATGGCTTCACTAGCAGGCAAGTAGGACCTATGTCAGAGAAGACCCTACAGCGACATGTCAATGATATCAAAGCTAACATTCGCTTAGGAAGAAAGAAAGAGGTGCACCAAACTCAGAGTGTAAAGAGGATGGTACTGAAGCCAACACCCAAAACACAACCAACAAAACCTAAGCCCACACTCTTCCTTTTCATATCAAAACCGAACCCACTACTGAACCCTACACTCCTGAACCTACACCCCTAAACCTACACCCCTGAACCTACACCATCAGCCCTAATCCTATCATCATCCACTGCCACTCAACAACCACCACCATTACTCATCCTAAAACCTAAAACAAAACTCAAAAGCCAACAACTACCCAAGTCATCCTCTGAACCATATAAACTTCTAACCTTAGAAGAATTCTAGGAGATCAAAGGAAAGCTCATCAACTGCATAACCCTGAGCGACATCTCTTGTGAGGAAGAGTCGATAACTCTAAGATACATT
This sequence comes from Flaveria linearis, assembly GCA_024085815.1. Taxonomy (NCBI): domain Eukaryota; kingdom Viridiplantae; phylum Streptophyta; class Magnoliopsida; order Asterales; family Asteraceae; genus Flaveria; species Flaveria linearis. Next base: position 23,028,395 of record CM044017.1, on the reverse strand, counting down.
GATTGCTCTTCATGTTCACTTAGAAAAGATGTATTCCTTGATCTACCCAGAGGAACACTAGACCAAACTCTTCAACTTTTGGCTATAAACTCTGATTCCTTCAAAGAAGAAGAGAATAAGCTGAGAAGAAGATTGGTTACTCTACTGGATAATAGGAGAGGGGATAAACTACCAAACAAACCCCTTATTTCTAGGAAGAAGATTGTCCAGTGGAGGTTTGATGATTCCTCTTATAACTTTGTTATGGAAAGAGAGAATGGTGAAGTCAATAGACTTGACACACCATCTCTACTACACTCAAGTAGGTTTGACATTGATGAGTTAGCAGAGAAGACATTCTCCAACCCCTCAAACTCCCAAGAAGCCGATCACATCAGAAATCATCTAGGCGATCTTCATCTTGTTGAGTTAACAAGGAAGGCAAGAATAGAAGAGGAGTTGAAGCTGAGAAAGGATAAAGAAGAAAGTGCCACTACTGAAGGAAGGTCATACCTTCAAATGATTCAAGGCACTACTTCAGAGTCCATAGTTAGATAGGAATATGAATATAATTCCCATCAACTATCTCTCTTTAGAGGGCCACAACAAAGGGTACACGTCATTCACCACAACAGACTGGATCTCCTATACACCAATGACTTGTACAAGCTTCTTAGCACTACTTCTAGAAAGAATAAAGAAACTAACAAGTATCTTCTTTCCTTGGTGCTAAAAGTTTTGAGATGAAGAGGAGAGTGAAGTTTTGAGATGAAGAGGAGAGTGAAGTTTTGGTAGCATCAGCCTAAGGGGAGTTTGTTGGATCATATGAGGTTGGTGCAACCAAAGCTACACTTAGAAGATTTTGAGTGCAACTGAGCAAAGGCTTCCAAAGACAAAGATGCACTTCTGAAGCAAATTTAAAGATCATCTAAAGCTTAAGGATGAAGAACTTCCAAAGGAAGAACTAAGTCTTCTGAGACTAAGTAGTTCTCCTTCCGAGGTACAACACTTGGAAGATTCAAGACAAAATCCATCCGAAGGAAAAGGTCATGAAGACTTGCTGAAAGTCACGGAAGAAGTTATCTTTTCTTTTATAGATGTTTTCGGAAGACTTTATTCTTCCGAAGCCATTTTACCTTTGGAAAAACTAACTATGGACCAGTGGACATAAGTATGGTCTGACTAACAAGTCTGATATACTCCATGGTGTTTTCCCACGCCTATGTAGTTGTGTTGGTCCATTTGATCAGTTTTTTCAATGCAGAAGATGGTTTGAATCGTTCAATACCATAAACAAACAACACACACAAAGATTTAAGAAGAAAGAAGACCAAAATATATTCAAAGATGATTCAATAAGCAACAATACCAATGAAATAAGATAAGCTCAATATATTCAATAAGAACCAGCTTACAATAGCCTCTTGCAATAGAAATATTTGATTAGGGTTTTGCAAGGATGCCTAATAATGAACAAAATGAAATCTATATATAGCAGATGTAGTTTTGTAGATAGTTTCGCTACAGGCGAAACTATGCTGCCGAAACTACAGTTTCGCTCGGCCGAAACTACAGTCTCGCCGGAAGAACTTACAGCTGACTGTGAGTGAAACTACAGTTTCGCTCACAGTTTCGCTGGACTACTAAAATAGATAAATAAACTAAACAACTTACAAAAGTAATCTAACATAAATCCTATTACATAGAAATGTAAACAAATACTAATCTAAGGTGAGTCCAACCTATACTTGATCTTCAATACTCCCCCTAGGTTGGATCTCACCGACTCTGCTTGTCTTGATATCTCTATTCAGCTCCAGCATCCCCTGCTCCTGCACCTGATGTCTCTGTCTCAGCTCTAACAGATTTCCTTTGTTGAGCTTCAGCACTTGATCCACCTTGGTCACCTTCGGCTTCAGCAGCTCCTTCGGGACGAGTACTAGCTTGTGTAAATTTCTTAGTTAAGTCCCGGATATCCATGTTCAGATCATCTTCAGCCCTTACTTTCTCTGCCAGCTTCTTTACTTCAGCCCTCACACCTCTGACATTGTTATCTACTATCATAAACAGGCTTGCCTCCTTCTTCGTCTCTTCTCCTGCTCCTGCTTTGATATGATTCTCACATAGAATGAGCAGGTCTTCATTTGAGAATCCAAAAATCTCCATAGCGTCAAAGATTCTGTGTTCTATACCACCCTTCACTCTAATCACCGCCTCCTCTGTTTGGTTATCATAAAACCATTTCTCAAATTCTTGTAGACGAGGGGGTGAAGGATCTGCCAATCTTACTCTATGAACAGTTTTTGGTGGCTTCACACTTAGCACAATCTTCCCTTTGCCCGTCACCCAATCCTTATCTTTCTTCGACCTCTTCCACTCAGCCTTCATATACCGAAATGCCTCAAAGTTATCATTCAGTCCATTTTTAATCTCTTTCTCTAGCAGCTTGGCTCTTTCACTCAGATGAGCTTCAAGCAGAGGCAAGGATGCCAACCTTCTTAAATCCTACCTAGGCAAGGTCTTGAACGCCTTCCTCTTGTGTAAGTATGTAATCCCACCCCCTCTCCTCTTAATCATGTACAACTTGAGGCCAGGGTGATACTTCCAGCTAATTATTCTCTTATCCGCCTCCTTCTTGCTCAACCCTTCCATATTTTGGAACAGGGGAGTCACCTCTTCGGGCTCTTTCTCCTTCACAAACCAGTCAGCCTTCTCTATCTCGATAACATCATTCTCATTTTTGCCCTTTTGAATCACATATGTTAGTGGCCTTTCATCCACCTCATAGTATTCAGGCTCTGAATCATAATCAACTAGTTGCTCATCCTCTTCTTCCTCATCCACCAATCCCTTACAATAGGTTGCTCAGAAGCTTCAGTTTGTTTTCCCATTCTGTCTTCTCCAGAAAAATTACCAAGATTAATGCCTATATCAACAAAATCCAGCCTCTATCACTTCTTCAACATGCTCAACATTCTCATCATGTGGTTCCTCAGTCCTCCTTCCTGATCCACCAGCTTCATCAACACCTGCACCAGATGTGCCCTCTCCTGCCCTAGATGAAGTACCCACATTCAAAAATGGGTACTTTGAAGTATCAGTCAGATCATCTAACTCAGGTTGAGTTAGCTGATTGGGCAGGCCGGCAGCAGCTTTTAGTTCATTCACCTCCTCCAGTAGTCTCTTAATCAGTTTATTTTGATTGACCAACATCTTTGTCATTTCCTCCAACATCTTATCCTTTTGTTTCTCCCTTAACTCCTAATTCATCAGCTTTGTCTTGATCATACTTAGTTCGTTGGAGAGAGAGGTGTTGAGGTTTCTAATCACATACTCATCTAAACTTGCCCGTTTCTCTATTTGTGGAGGCTCAGAAAAGGTTTGATGTTTCTGTTTAGTTCTCCTCTCATATTCCCCAGTATCAGACTTCTTCTTCGTTCTCTTCTCCTTCTCGGCCCTCGCCTGAGACGCCATCTGATTTACCTCATCTTCAATTACGTAATCTTTTTCTTTAGCATATCTCTTCCTTTTCTTCACATCCTCAGACTGTTTTTGCCTAGTTTCCTCTGCATGTTTATCTTCGGACTCTATCACCCTCCTGATGTATGCCCAACGATCTGGTGTATACATGTTCTCCCATAAATGTGTAATCTTTCCACTGAAGTCGTGCCTGATTGCACAACAATCAGCAAAGATGTGTGTATTCATTGACACCAGTCTCTTAACTTCTCCGTGTCTTAGAACGTTAGGAATTTGGTCGTCTATTATCATCTGAAGGAATTTGGGATATAACAGCCATTTGTCCTTTTTAAGAACCATTACGTTCTTAGCCATGCAATCAAATATCAACCTGGCTATATTTGCCTTCTCCCCTCTACAGCAGATCGCCATTGCTTTCGCCCAATCCAGATTTAGCCAATCTGATCCACCTTTATGGTGATCTAAGCACATGATGAACACATGTGCTATGTATCTCCACTCCTTGGACAGAAAGGACTTTTTGATTTCCTTTCTGGTCCCGAAAGGAGGACCCTCATATCCAATAGAGCGAAAAGCATCGAACACCTCTTGATCAGTTAGATCACCTTCATCTCCAGTATCCTCTTCTGGCCTCACTACACTTGAAATAATATCTTCAGTAATAATCACTTCGTTCTCTAGTACTTTGCCAACGATCCTCTCTGAGTCTCCCCTTGTATTATACTCAGCGGTACGCCAGAAATCTCGAATATGCAGATCATAAATGGTGGTGGAGTGTATTTTTATAATTTTTTTAAATACAAAATATTGTTTCACTAAGGCGAAACTATAGTTTCGCTAAAATTATTATAGTTTCGGCAAGGAATGGAGACAATTTCGTCAACCGAAACTGATAGTTTCGGTATGACAAAGTGATAGTTTCGACTGGCCGAAACAATAGTTCCGTCGTAGCGAAACTAAGTATCGTTTGGTGAAACTGTTAGGTTTGCTCGGAAAGCATAACTACAAAGTTTCGGCTGAAATTAGGAGAACTTTCGTTCATTTTCGCTGGACGATGGGTAGTTTCGCAGAATGAACTGTGAGACTACCCAACAGTCACAATCAAATACGATCACTATGGATGAATTAAACCTAGAAAATACTATAGTCCCGAGTTCAAAACTCACTTCTGAAGAGAAATCAATGGAAAAGCAGAACAAAATGACACAAATGCGGTGATTTGAGAAGAAAAACCGTATAAAACCTAAAAACCCCACTTTCGCGAAACAAAATATGTAATCTGCAAAACTGACCCATTTAGTTTCATAGAGACATATAAATACCCAGTAGTTTCGCTGAGGTATTATCACTTTCGTCGGTCACAGTTTCACGTTAAAAATATAATTTCACCCAAGCGAAACTATAGTTTCGCTGAGCTCAAATAAGCGAAAGACCCAGGGCGAAAGTGTTAGCGATGCTGCAGTTTCGTTTGGCAAACTGCAGTTTCGCATAGCGAAACTATCTGTGAAAGTATTATTTCGCAGAAAACCTAAAATTTATAAAAATTAATTTAAACCAATTAGAATAAAACTGAAAATAAAAATAAAATAAAATAAAATAAAATGAAATGAAATGAAATAAAATAAAATAGGAGAAACTAAAATTCAAAGAAAAAGACCCCACAGGATCACACCAAAAATCATTTATTTTAACCGAAGATAGAAAATATCTTTGAGAAGAACGAGAGGCTGAATTAATCTTCTGTAGAGTCATAGTTCGGTGAGATTGTAGATATATTTGTCATTTCTTAAACCCATGCCTTCTTCTTTTGGACAAGTAAACCGCAGCTATTGTTATCATGTTATCAGTTAATATAATAGAAGACATAGAAAGATTCAGTCCCCATAGACATTTGGGATAGAAACCTATCCTGTCCTTATGATATTTTGAACGAATGACACCTACTGATTGATTGCTTCTTTTGACGTACAGTAATGATCCCTTTTTCAGAAGAAGCACGATACAATTTGACAGCAGTTGATGAGAGCTCCAAGTCAGTACTCATGTACAGCAGAGGAGATCATCAAATTATACTGATGAACACTCCAGGTCTGTACTACCGTACAGCAGAGGAGTTCTTCAAATTGCGTCGATGAGAGCTCCAGGTCAGTACTATCGTATAGCAGAGGAGATCATCATGTTGTGCCAATGAGAGCTCCAAGTCAGTACTCACATACAACAGAGGAGATCATCAATCTAGGTCAGTACCACTGTAAAGAAGAGGAGATAAGCACACACAAGACACAACAGTACACAGAGATGCTTTTATGATACAATTATGGATAAGCGTAAAGCTTCAGATAATAGATGTGAAGGTGTAGGATTCTATGTGCCCAAGACACTTAGAATATTGATGTGGTTAGTACGTTATGATCCAAGTCGGGTTATACCCAATAACAAGCTTAGCAAACACCAATTAATATTTAATTGATGATATGATCATGCAATTAAATATTTACACCAATTTAGAAAATGGGTTTTCTAAATAAGTTGCATATGAGATGGAACAATTTATTAGGATATTTTGTTCAATAATATTATTTTAAGTGTTATTTGAATTAGTTGTATAACACCAAATAATAATAAGAGTATACTACTTATACAATTAAATGGTTAATTGCATAAACTAGTTACAAGACTAGATAATATATGTGTGTGTTAATTTTATAAAAGGGAGACTTTTATAAAATTCAGCCTTGATAAGCAATTTTATAAAATTCAGCTTTGATTAGCAAGTTTTATAAAAATTCAGCCTAGACAAGCGTGCTTGTCTTCCACATGCTTGTCTTCCACTAGCTTTCCACTAACTTGGTTTTGGAAATAAAACACATGCATATGGTCAACCTCCACTAACTAGTCAAGAGTGGCTCTCTTTCTCATCATAAAACACATGCAAACAACAACCAAGACACTCTCTTATCTCTCTCTAAATGCTACGGATCCAGCAGCTGTTCTAGAGGGTTATGAGAGCTGATTTGATGAGGTTCTTGGTGTGAGGTTCTTGCACTCCATGATGATGATTCTCATTTGCATGCAACACAACAAAAGAGATCCTCCTCTTCTCTCTAAGAGCTATGAATTTTCAGCAAGAAAAGGAGTGTTTTTCTGCAGAAAATTAGAGGGTTTTCGTGTTGTTCTTGGTGTATTCTACCTAACAAGAAGGTGTGTTTGCAAGGAGCTTGGGGTATACTAGCTTGAGGACTTCTATCCTTGAAGTCTTGGCTGCATTTTGGGCATCTCCATCTTCATCAAACATCCTTTTTGGTCGACTTTATGCTGCTGCAAAGGTAGTTTCACAGCTCAATGAAGCTGTGATTTTATGTAGTTTTACATATGTTCATAGCTTGTTAATTCACATAAATGATCCTTTGATTTATGGGTTTATTTTATACACTTGAATGGTCACTTGAAGAACATAATTTTCAGCTTAAAAATGAGTTTTAAAGCTATACTTCCTCTGCGTTTTCAGAAAGTTCAAATGGTTAAACTGTGATTTTATGTTCTAACAAACCCAACAATGGCATCAAGAGCCGGTTATGTGAATAGCTTGCTTGTTCTTATCCTTTAAAAATCATTTTAAAGGATGTTAATCAACTAATTAGGGGCTGATTTTAGTTGATTTAATAAACCCCAAGTCTTTTAAAGTTATATCTTCATGCTTATGATTAAACTTTGAAAGATAGGAATGTCAATTGATTGATATGTTTGGTTGTTGTTTGTTTGGACAAACAAACCCAAATTTTCAGTTTATGTTGGCTGAAAAGTTAGGGTTTGATGGGGTTTATTTAGTTTATTGAATAATATTTATGATTGGTCATATAATAGTGCATAACCTAGCCTTTGGCCTTTTGATTTGGATGATTGGAATGGTTGTTTTAATTCATTCAATTGGGTTGTAATATTTATGTTTATTATTTGGGTTGTAATTATTTATTCATTTGGTTATGTAATAAATAGATTAGGTGCATTTCTTTTATTAGAAAAATGTATTAGGATATAATTTTGTAAAAGGAAGATGCACAAGATGAAGACCCAAAGATGGACATCAAAGACACAAAAAAAGGACTTGAAGCATATGGATGCAAGTTCAAGTGGGAGTCTATGAAGACCTCTATTTTGTGTTGTATTCAACCCTTAGGAAAGACCAAATGACCACACTTGTGATGGCAAACAAGTGGAGTCACAATAGTAGCTATGGTTATGCACATTGTGGTTGTTTATATATGCTTGTTTGATTGTGATTTTATGAATGATTGTATGATATTTGGATATGATAAACAATCTTAATAAAAATGACCTTAACAAGCTATTATAAAATGGTTCTTAATCATTAAGCGTTAATAAACGGTTATTAAAAGGATTAATGGTTTTATAATAAAATGAGTTTTATTAAAAGAACCATAGGGTATCTTGTATTTGAAAGCATGCAAATACAAGTACATAGAGTTAAACTAGAATTAATGAAAACCAAAAATCCCTTTTGAAACAAGTTTAAACGCCATCCTTTTACACGACACTCAAATCACTTGAGAACTATTTGTGAGATAAAGGTCACCTAACCACTTATAGGGAACTTGTGTGTTTGAGGTGAGTCTAACATACTTGTGGGATAAAGGTCACCTAACCGCTTGTATGTGAAAACTCACATGTGTGTGTAAGTAGAACTACTTGAATTGGAAACCATGTGCATAGGGTCACCGAAGCATGGCGTACGATGGTGTTGATGGGATTAAACATGCCAACCAAACATAAGATGTTTAACCGATCCCATAAAGGCTAGAAGTTGCAAAAGGTTGCAATTGTCAAATATTGACTACCTTGTTAAATTAAATAATGGGATAAAGGTCACCTAACCATTATTTGAATGTAACGTTGGATTCTAGATTTTAATTATTAATTGTCTATGAGACATAAAAGGGTATTAATAATTAAAATAGAATTTTAATAAATACTAATAAGAACTTTGTAAATTTTGTAGAATGGCCGTAAACAATAATGCTACCACCCCGAGCGTCCATACCCTATCACTGAGAATCGTTATCAAAATGAGTAAAGGCCTATGTCCTTGACGATCCCATGTCTCACCAACCAACGTTGTTGATGTTAAGGCCTTTTGATGATTGGCTTAAGCACATTAAGGATTCTGTGCTAGTTTCCTACATCATGTTGGGAATATGATTCCAGAGCTCCAAAAGGGTTTGAAACATTATAGGGCATATGACATGATAATCTAGTTGAAGGAAATGTTCCTTCAACAAACATTAGTAAGATTGCTTCGAAACGGTTCAAGCACTTTATGCATGTCACATGGAAGAAACCCAATCGATATCATCTTATATATTCTTAAGATGAAAAGCCACATTGATAGCCTCAAGATGCTTATATGTCCTGTCTCAAAGTAGTTGGCCAAGGATTTGATCCTTGATTGCCCAACTAAAGGTTTGAGACATTCATAATAAACTGTAATATGAACGGGTGGGACAAGAGCATCGGTGAAATTCACGCAATGCTCAAAGCAACCGAGGCAGGGATGGGTAGAGAGGTTCTACCTATTCTCTCGATCAATGAGGGAGACTATAATAAATGGCCAATCTCGATCCTAAGGCAATTACTGCCAAAAGAAAGGAATACATCAAAGCAAAGGTTAAAGCGAAACCTCAAAGACCTAAGCTTATGAGCCTAAAGTAAAGGAGAACGATCCATGCTTTGAGTATGCAGAGATAGGACAATAAAAGGGAATTGTTCCTCCTATCTCAAGGAGTTGAAAATAAGAGGAATGCTAGGCAAACCTCGAATACAATTTTCATGATTCACATTATATTAAATGTCATTTCTTCAAACACATGGGTATTGGATACCGGATGTGAGACTCATACTTGAAATTGTTGCAAAGGAGTTCAAAAGAAATGTGCGCTTCAAGGAGGGAAACTCTATTTTGAGACTTACAAATGGTTTGGAAGTTGTTCTCAAAACCTTTTGTATGCACCTAGTTTGCCTAGGAACATAATTAATGTTTCCTATTAAAACAATATGGTCATGATTTAAAGTTTGTATATAATGGTATTAAGTTTTATGGATGATGTATTTCATTTTAAGGATATGCCTTTTAATGATATTCATGAATTAGTTCATGATAATTCATCCCATAATAACTCACTATACACATTAAACACCAAGAAACTTAAAATCGGTTTAAGTTATTATTATCTTTGACATTGACATCTTGGTCACATAAACAAGAATTGGATTCAAACACTTCAAAAGAATGGCCTTTTGGAAACAAATGAAAATGTTTCATTTGATAAGTGTGAACCAAAAGACTTATTAGGAATGATACATTTGGATGTATGTGGTCCTTTTAAGATAATAACAAAGATTGGTGAAAAGATATTCATTACTGTTACCGACGATAACAGTCGCTATTATTGTGTGCACTTGATGACACATAAGAACGAAGCTTTTGAAATGTTCAAAATCTTCAATAATGAAGTAGAAAATCAACTCTACATAACAATCTAAGTTCTTCATTCTGATAAAGGAGAAACTGAACCCTATTTGGATATGGTTAAATTCATTAAGGCTATGAGCTTACCACCTTTATCATCTTGGGTTTTCGCACTACTCTCCACGGCTCGTATTTTGAATATGGCCCAAACCAAGAAAGTGGGTTTGACACCTTTTGAAATATGGCATGGAAAGAGTTCCATCACTATTATGTTTAAAAAGGTATGGGTAGTAAAGCTTATGTTAAGCTTAACACCCAAAACAAATTTGAAAGTCAATCCACTAAGTGTATATTTGTTGGATATCCTAAAGACTGTGTAGGATACTACTTCTTTGATCCAACAGAGCAAAAGGAGTTTATTGCTCGAAGGGCAGAGTTCTTGGAAGCCAAGTTCCTTATGGAAGGAGTGACGCATAGAACAATGGAATTTGATGAAGATCAAGATCCACAAGACGAACACGTTTGGTTGACACTAGCTATCAACAAGAGGTTGTTGATGATGATCAAGAGGTTGATCAATACACACAAAACGTTCACAGATCTGGTAGAGTTAGCATTCCACCTGAAATATATGGATTTTTCATGGATGGATGCTATGAGATTGACTCTGATGAGCCAACTACATACCATGATGCAATGTCCAATTCGGATTGTGACAAATGGCTGGAAGCCATGGACGTAGAGATACAATCCATGTATGACAACCATGTTTAGGAATTGGTTGACACTCCACTTAACTCCAAACCGGTTGGATGCAAGTGGGTTTTCGAGAAGAAAAAAAATATGCATGGAAACTTGGATACTGACAAGGCTTGTGTGTATAAAAAAGGCTAGTGGGAGTGTAATCACAATCTTAGTATTGTATGTTGATGACATATTACTATATGAAAGGACATTCCAACCATGGAAGGTGTTAAAACCTACCTTGGAAATTGTTTTTCCATGAAAGATCTCGGTGAAGCCGCCTATATTTTGGGAATAAAGATCTATAGGGATAGATCGAGGCGGTTGATAGGTCTAAACCAAAGTGCATATATTGATAAAATCTTGAAAAGGTTCAAGATGGAAAACTCTAAGAAAGGTATGGTACCTATTCGATGAGGGACAATATTGAGTGCATCTCAATGTCCAAGCTCAAAGGATGAGCAAGATTTTATGAAGGACATCACATATGCGTCTGCTATAGGATCCATCATATATGTGATGATAGGCACTGAGACCGGACGTGTCATGCATATCAGCAGAATCTAGGTAATAGCCATTGGATGGCTGTTAAAAGAATATTGAAATACCTTAGGAGGACTAAGGATATGTTTCTAATATACGGATCTGAGAAACAGGAACTCGTTGTAAAGGGTTACACGGATGCGAGTTTCCAAACTGACTCGATCACAATCGGGTATGTCTCCATTATGAATAGGGTAGCATTGTCCACTACAAAATAGGAATACATAGCCGCCTCATTAGCAGCTTTGGAAGCTGCATGAATAAAAGGTTTATTACCGATCTAAGGGTGGTCTCTACCATTCAAGACCCCTTAGAAATCTTTTGTGATAACAAGGGTGTGATTGCTCAAATCAAGGAACCGCGTGCACATCAAAAGATTAGGCACAATGAGCGGAGATTCAACTACATAAGGGATGAAGTTGAAAAGGGAAAGATATGTATTCGCAAAGTTCACTTTGATCAAAAATATTGCGAATCCACTCACGAAGCTCCTCGAAAGGGCAAAGCATGAAAGTCATACCTATGCCTTAGGACTTCGATATTCTAGTGATTGGACTTGATCAAATTTTGTATTTGAATATGTGAAACTCTTTATTATTTGAGTAAAATTATTTGGTTATAATGTTTCAATTAATGTTCCAATTTAGCATGTTTAATCCATGAGTAAATTATTTACTCTAAATGTCCGTAGTCGTTCATACTTGTGGGAACAAGTGTGAGGGTAAGATTATATGAACTTGGATTGGTTGATATTCATAAGGATGAATATAGAGCAATGGGTTGCTACCAAGGTTCATAGATATTTGTGGGATACAAATATTGGACTAACCCGCATCTCAAATTTTACTACATGGAATCTAATCGATTGATCATAAGTAAATTTGAGAAAAGGCGAATATCATTTGGTATCCTCCGACCTGAGATACATATTGGGTTTTCATATTCACCAAATATTATACCTTGAGCTAATTCTTCATTGTCCTAAAATAGTGGACAGTACATAAGGGTATGTTCAGGTATAATATGAGGTGTTTGTGAGAAACGTATGTAGTCAAGATGGAATTTGTTCCTCTTATTCGTTGAGAGTTAGATGTCTAAGGCCTGATTAAGTTAAATCAACAAGGAATGATCATTCTATGTCCTTGGATTTAACATGACATCTGTAACAAAAGGATAGATGATTGATTCACCTAAATCATTTCAAGTAGGGTACTTGAATGGGATGATGTTATTGAATGGCCATAAGTCATGCGTATTAAGGGTAGTAAACCATTGTTAGGCGTTATTTACTGCTTGCATCAATCTTCTATGAATCTTGGGCAAGTGGGAGATTGTAGGATTATATGTGCCCAAGACACTTAGAGTATTGATGTGGTTAGTACGTTATGATCCAAGTCGAGTTATACCCAATAACAAGCTTAGCAAACACCAATTAATATTTAATTGATGATATGATCATGCAATTAAATATTTACACCAATTTAGAAAATGGGTTTTCTAAATAAGTTGCATATGAGATGGAACAATTTATTAGAATATTTTGTTTAATAATATTATTTGAAGTGTTATTTAAATTAGTTGTATAACACCAAATAATAATGAGAGTATACTACTTATACAATTAAATGGTTAATTGCATAAACTAGTTACAAGACTAGATAATATATGTGTGTGTTAATTTATAAAAGGGAGACTTTTATAAAATTCAGCCTTGATAAGCAATTTTATTAAATTCAGCTTTGATTAGCAAGTTTTATAAAAATTCAGCCTAGACAAGCATGCTTGTCTTCCACATGCTTGTCTTCCACATGCTTGTCTTCCACTAGCTTTCCACTAACTTGGTTTTGGAAATAAAACACATGCATACGGTCAACCTCCACTAACTAGTCAAGAGTGGCTCTCTTTCTCATCATAAAACACATGCAAACAACAACCAAGACACTCTCTTATCTCTCTCTAAATGCTACGGATCCAGCAGCTGTTCTAGAGGGTTATGAGAGCTGATTTTGAGCTGATTTGATGAGGTTCTTGGTGTGAGGTTCTTGCACTCCATGATGATGATTCTCATTTGCATGCAACACAACAAAAGAGATCCTCTCTTCTCTCTAAGAGCTACGAATTTTCAGCAAGAAAGGAGTGTTTTTCTGCAGAAAATTAGAGGGTTTTCGTGTTGTTCTTGGTGTATTCTACCTAACAAGAAGGTGTGTTTGCAAGGAGCTTGGGGTATACTAGCTTGAGGACTTCTATCCTTGAAGTCTTGGCTGCATTTTGGGCATCTCCATCTTCATCAAACATCCTTTTTGGTTAACTTTATGCTGCTGCAGTAAGTTAGTTTCACAGCTCAATGAAGCTGTGATTTTATGTAGTTTTACATATGTTCATAGCTTGTTAATTCACATAAATGATCCTTTGATTTATGGGTTTGTTTTATACACTTGAATGGTCACTTGAAGAACATAATTTTGAGCTTATAAAATGAGTTTTAAAGCTATACTTCCGCTGCGTTTTCAGAAAGTTTAAATGGTTAAACTATGATTTTATGTTCTAACAAACCCAATAGAAGGTTTAGAAACAAGGAAGTATCAAGCAAAAGTAAAACAACACAGAAGAGCCTCATTCTCAATCCTTTTTGAACGAGGACTAGTAACTTTATGAAGGCCAAAGATGTCAAGGGGATTATCTGAGTATTCAAGCTTCTTATACTTTTAGTTAAGCTACGGGAGTACTATCTACTTTGCTTTCGGGCTGAACCTATCAAGCAAATCCCAACACGATACTGTTGACCTCCTTCATATTGTTCAGACGTCTCAACAGAGCAGAGAATCTGCAAAAGGAAACAAAAGAGACGTTTATAAATAATTATTCTCCCCTGAAATTTCTGCGAAGAACAGGAAAAGAAATTTCCAAAAGTTATTATTTATTTATTATCATATTTTTTTAAGGATGAAAGAATGGCGATGAGTGGTGGAGCAAATGAAAAAGAAAGAAGAAAGAAAAGGAAAGTTAGAAAAGAAATATAAACAATATAGACATGACAAGGTTTGAGGAAAGATGGGTTTAAAAGAATATTAATCCCAGTATGGAAAGCAATTCATAAAAATGAGGTTTGTCAAAGATTTTTGTGAAAAGATCTGCTTTTTGATTTTTTGTATCAATAGGAATAATATTAATGAAACCCTTTCCTGAGCATCACGGATTGCATGAATCTGTGTCTCGATGTGCTTGGTTCGGAATGATGAATAGGATTCTTGGCAATCCCGATGGCTGCTTCGTTGTCACAGAACAACGGGGTATGAAAAAAGTTGATCCCATAATCCATCATCTGGTGCTGAATCCAAAACATTGGGAACAGCAACTAGAGGCGGCAATGTATTCTGCTTCTCCTGTAGAGAGAGAGACAGTGGTCTGTTTCTTGTTTTGCCATGAAACGAGACAATTGCCCAAGTATTGACAACCTCCGGTAACTGACTTTCTGTTTAACCTGCAGCCATTGGAATCACTATCTGAGTAAGCACGTAAGTCAAAATTCCCACCATAAGGATACCAAAGTCCTAATCGAGAAGAGCCCTTTAGATAACGAAAAATTAGTTTGACGGCCTTTTCATGGGACTCTTTAGGAGCTGACTGATATCGACCGCAATATCCTACAGCAAAGGTGATGTCAGGACGACTCGTTGTAAGATACATAAGGAACCAATCATGGATCTGTAGAGATGAGGATCAATTGGTTTCCCATTCTCATCAGGAGTGAGGCATGTTTGAGCAGTGAAGGGAGTCATCTCAGAAGAGGCATCATCCATTTTAAATTTCTTCAACATTTCTTTAATATACTTTTCTTGATGAATGAGAATTCCCTCCGGCTTTTGTTCAACTTGCAACCTGAGGAAAAAGCACATCTCTCCCATCATGCTCATTTCAAACCGGCTACGCATAACCTCCTCAAACTCCCGACATAATTTTGGATTGGTGGAGCCAAAGATAATGTCATCGACGTAGACTCGCACGATCAGGATCTCACCATCTACCTCCTTCTTGAATAACGTCATGTCGATGGTGCCTCGAGAAAAACCATTGCTTAAGAGATACTGTGTTAATGTCTCATACCAGATTCGAGGTGCCTGATGAAGACCGTAAAGAAACTTATCAAGCTTGTATACTTTGTCTGGAAAATCTGGATCCTTAAAACCTGGTGGTTGACACACATATATCTCTTTATCAATATCGCCATAGAGAAATGCACATTTCACATCCATCTGATAGACTTTAAATTGCTTGTGAGCACCATGCGCTAAGAATATTCTGATAGCTTCTAGACGGGCGACAGGCGCAAAAACTTCGGTGTAGTCAATCCCTTCTTCTTGAGTAAATCCTTGGACCACTAGTCTGGATTTGTTTCTTACCACAATGCCCCAGTCATCAGGTTTGTTCTTAAACACCCATTTCATTCCAATGGGGCACTTGTTTGGTGGAAGATCGACCAGAGTCCACACCTTGAGTTTCCTAAACTGTTGCAATTCTAATTGCATTGATTCAACCCAACAAGGATCCTGAAGAGCTGCATGAACGTTTTAGGAACGATTTGTGATATAAAACAAGAGAATAGGCAGACATTAATCAAGCCAGATTGACTCCGCATCCGTACTCCATCAGTGATAGATCCTATTATGTTATCATGAGGATGATCTTTCAAGCTTTTGAAATCGGCAGTCATGGGTGGGATGTGAGTGGGTGGTTGGTTAAGAGATTGTTGATGACTGATTAACGGTGTAGAGGATGGTGAGGTAGAGTGAATTGGGGAAATGGGACAGGTAGGTTGTGAAGTGGTACATAAAGGTGATAAGGGTTGTGATGTTGACACAGGTGGGGGTGGAAGATCAAATAAGGATGAGGATGATGCAATATCAACTGATGTAGCATCATTTGTTAGTGAGTTTGGAGGGACAAGAGGTTCGACAGGTAATGGAGTGGGAAGGATAATGTTTGTTGTAACATTGGAGGTGGACGCATCATCATCGAAAACTGGAAGATTAAATGATTTGAACACCGTATCTGAGTCGAAGAACCAAGCTGGTTCTGAAGGAACATCAGAGGAATTAGATTCCTGGCAATCAACATAAAATGACTCTTGAACGATATGTGTTCTCTTGTTATATACCCGATAAGCCTTTATGAAGAAGAATAGCCTACAAAATAACATTCATCAGACATGGCGCCAAATTTTGTCTTCTGCGCTTGAGTGTTCAATAAAGTGCATGAGAAACAGAATGGTCGAAAGAAGTCAATCAAGGGCTTTCTCTTGTAAAATAGCTCATACGGAGTCTTCATCTTGTCCTTGACTATCAACACCCTGTTGAGAACATATGAAGCACAGTTCACCGCCTCAGCCCAAAAGATGATGGGTAAGGAGGATTCTATTAGCATTGTACGTGCAGCTTCAATGAGGGTGCGATTCTTTCGTTCAGCCACACCATTCTGTTGAGGGGTTCTCGCAGCACTGTATTGTCTTAATATTCCTTTGGCAGCACAGAAAGAATCAAATATCTGATTCCTGAATTCAGTACCGTTATCACTTCGGATCTCCATAACCTTCCTCTTACTTATCGTTTCAATCGAAAGAATTAACTTTTGCAGCTCCTCAGCAGTCTCTCCTTTGTAAGCAAGAAATCTCACCTATGAGTATCTGGAATAATCATCTGTAATCACAAGGCAAAAAGATTTCTTAGCAATTGATTTAACACTTATTGGGCCAAACAGATCAGTATGTAACAACTTGAGGGGATTTGAGATGCTATTTTCAATTTTAGGTTTGTGTGGTTTCTTATATTGTTTTCCTTTTGCGGATGCCATGCATTTCTCAACCACAGAAAAGTCTTTTAAAGGTAATCCCCTAACAAGTTTGTTTTTAGCTAATTTGTTTATAATTTTGAAATTAACGTGGCCCAATCTGCGATGCCATAGGAAAGACTCAGAGGTGGAAGCTTTAGACAGAAGACAGGTGACAATAGATGATGAATCCTTTGAACTCATGTCAAGAAGATATGTATCATGCTTCCTTGGAGCCCGCATGAGTACCATATTATCTGGAATATCAACCTCAGATTTCAAAAAGAGACATTCATTGGACTTGAATAAGACCGGAATGCTTTTATCACAAATCTGAGAGACGCTCAACAGATTGAATGCAAGCTCAGGTACATAGTTGACTTTCTCCAAGGTAAGTGAGCCATTGGAAACTTCGCCCTGACCTATCATTTTTCCTCCTCTCTTGTCTCCGGCGAAAGCCCCATAACCACCATTGATTATTAGATAGTTAGTTAAAAAAATCTTTAAGTCCCGCTATATGTCTGGAGCATCCACTATTAACATGCATCACCACCTTCTCCGCTGCAAGAGCTTTCTCACATTGACACACCGGAGTACTCAACTTGTTTTCCTCAACAGTGGTAGCAGCATCATCATTATCCTTTGCTAGCTCTGTGGTTTGAGTTTCTTGCTTCCCAAACTCCTTCTGACTTCCTTCTTTCAACTTCTCCTTCTCGTTCAACTCTTCAACCTCTTCAATTTCATCTTTAAATTCCTTGAATGGATCAAAATCTTCCTCACAATTCACCTTCATCTCCTCTTTCACAATCTCAGCCACCAACGCTTGATTAACCTCTTCTCTTGTCTCTTCTACTTCTGCGCTCCAATCAAAGTTAGAGATCAATGCGGTCTCTTTCTTGTGACTCGTCTCCTCTTTACCCCCACTTGTAACAAATCTTGGAATTCCTGAATTATTAGGATCAGTGACAATTGGCAGTGGACATTCGCGTTTGAAGTATCCCAATTGCTTGGAATTAAAGCATCTCAGCTTGGACTTATCGAAACCCAGTTTGGAGTTAGAAATTTGACCTCCAAAATTCTTTCTACCAGTTCGCTCCATAAATCTTCGGGCTCTAAGCATCAACATCACCATTTGCCATTGAATATCAGTCTCTTCGATATCATCGGGATCCACCTGATACATATCCTCCATTGTCATTCCTTTACCTTTCAAATCCCCAGCTACTAATGCTTCATAACTCTGAACAAACATGGCTGGAACAGAGGTTTCAACAGTTGTTTTCAAGTTCCCTTGCTCTCTTCCTGTATTACCACAACCTCCAGAATAATCACATGAGTTCATTCCTCCTTGATGAGATGCCTGCATTGGAGAGCTTGCAGCGGAAGACAGTAGTGCAGCATTCTGAGAATAACCGGATGTAGGCATCATAGACTGATTAAATTCCTCCTTTTCAGATCTAAGTCAAAGGACTTCAGCTTGTTAATTACGTCCATCAGCTTATAGTCAGCAAAATTTCTTTCTTGCTTCAATATTCTTACTTGTAAACTCCACTCAGGTGGAAGAGAATCTAAGAGCTTATTCAATTGCTCATGATTACCCTACTGATCATCATACTTCTTTAAAGTACTCGAAACGGACAAAAATCGATTAATGACGTCAGTAAGGTCTTCATTTTTGTGTCCAACAAATGAATTGAACTCCTTTTTAGCTTGGGATTTCTTATCTTTCCTAAGATCCTCATTTCCGTCATAGAACTCACACAAGGCATCATACAAAGATTTTGCATCTTTGTGTTCAGCAAATCGATTGTAAATATCGGGTGCAAGACATAGTGTTAAGGCTCCGAAAGCTTTCTGGTCTTGATCAATCAACTTTTGATCCTTCTAAGTGAATGTGAAAGAGTTCGTGTTTAGAGATATTGTGCCTCCGACAGTAACCGTTGGCTTGTGCGGACCAGTGATGATTGAATCCCATTGATTGTGATCGGTGTAAAAGAAGAAGGCCTTGAGACATCTCTTTCAGTCTTCAAAATTGTCCCCGTTTATGAGTCTTGGAGGTCTATTGGGAGCAACACACTCTAGATCAGCAAGAGTGAGAGAAGTCATCTTTAACATGATAATTTTGCTAAACAAAAAGGTATTTTCGCAGAAAAAATGTAGTTTTGCTGAGATAGTTTCGCTGAAGCTAATTTCTCCTGGACAAAGATACTTTCGCTGACAATTTCGGCAGCAATTTCGCTAGCCAGAAGCAGTCAAATGCTTAGTTTCGCTGTGAGTTTCGCAAGAAACAAGCTTGAACTTTCGTTCATGGTACTTTCGGTAGCAATTTTGCTAGTAAAGACACACGAGCACAGACGAACTTTCGTTCGAAAATTCTAGTTTAGCAGAAAACAGCAAGAGTGAAAATAGTAGTTTCGCTGGAAGAAAAGTATAGTTTCGCTGGAAGAATACTTAGTTTCGCTGGATGAACCAGAAAAACCCCTTAAACCCGAAAACAACCTGAAATCACCCAAATCTCAATGTATTTGAGATATGACGATTCACAAATCTTCCAAAATTAAAAACAAGCAGAATTCAATCAATTTTCATATCAAATACACTCTGATTTGATATAGAAATGAAGAAATAGTGGTATTGAACAAAAATAACCAAAAACCTCAAACAATCAAGAGCACTATGGCTCTGATACCATTTTGTTGGTCCATTTGATCAGGCGTTCCAGTGCTAAAGATGGTTTGAATCGTTCAATACCATAAACAAGCAACACACACAAAGATTTGAAGAACAAAGAAGACCAAAATGTATTCAAAGATGATTCAATAAGCAACAATACCAATGAAATAGGATAAGCTCAATATATTCAATAAGAACCAGCTTACAATAGCCTCTTGCAACAGAAATATTCGATTAGGGTTTTGCAAGGATACCTAATAATGAACAAAATGAAATCTATATATAGCAGATGTAGTTTCGTAGATAGTTTCGCTACAGGCGAAACTATGCTGCCGAAACTACAGTTTCGCCCGTTTCGCTCACAGTTTCGCTGGACTACTAAAATAGATAAATAAACTAAACAACTTACAAAAGTAATATAACATAAATCCTATTACATAGAAATGTAAACAAATACTAATCTAAGGTGAGTCCAACCTATACTTGATCTTCAAGTTGACCATACTTTATTTCACTGCTCACCTTTATCAGTTAGTACAATTACCGATTTTAGTAGGTAACAAAAGGTAAGTCATGGACATGTCATGACTACCTAATCTTGGATAGTATTTTATCTTAGATACCTTATGTCTAACAATATAGTGTTTGTTTAGATGTAAGTTCCAGCTGGTTTTAAAAGTATAATCGATTATAGATAGTAGTATATATAGTTTCTCAATGTAACTCATTATGCATACTTTGTAAGAATCTTGTAAACACTGAGTTAAGAAGTAATATATAGAAGTATCTTGAAAAACCATTTCTTGTGTTCAGTAACTTAGTATATTATCATCAACTTAGTTTGAGATTCTTCATCATCAAGAGTGAAACTTAGTGAGTTTGAGAGAAAATATTGTGTTGAAAGACCATCACCGATCCTGCACTAACAAAATGTGTTCAAATTCTTTTCCATCCCCCTTCATGTATCATAGTTACCATCCTCCTTCATGTATCATAGTTACCATCCCCCTTCATGTATCATAGCTACCATCCCTCTTCATGTAAAAAATACATTCCATAAACCAAAAATATCTAAATTTCAGAATTATAGCTATGAAACATAGTGTACAAACAACATAAATACCCAGAATTAAACTTAAAAATACGCATAAATGTATAAACATCATAAACATAATAGCTTGTTACAATAAAGTTCATATAACGGAAACAATAAGTTACAAATGAATTACATTTTTTTATTTGAGTGTAAAGTTCTAATGCTTACACTGACTTGTAACATATTTGTGATTACTTACAGTGAATTACATCGAACAAACATATATGAAAACCTATAAAAATATGACCTAATGAAATGATAAATATTATAGAAATATTTTTATAAAATACAATCTGTAGAACAATGTAAACTAAAATAACGAAACTTCACCATTGTAATGAAATTAAACCGACGTAAACCAATCTGTAAAATAATTTAAGCAATATCTAAATTAATCTAGTAAACCAATGTAATTACACCACTAATATTTTTTTTATTGCAAACAAATGTAACCCAAGGTAAACCACTGTAAACTGAAGAAACACAACATTTTCTCTTGTGGGTCTTGTGCTACTTTGTAAAAAATGCAATATGGTCTTAAAATATTTTTAATTTTTTGGATGTTGATTATTACATACTTGTAACTTGTAGAAAAAGGTATGTGTTAATGTAATTTCATGGTTACCGTGATACAACATAACGTAACATTTATTTTCAATAAATTATATCATGTTTATTTGAATGCAATCCTAATACATACAGTGACTTTTATCATATTGTAAGACCTTATAGTAAATTACATCAAAATAACATTTGTAACAAAACCAAATAAAATGAGTTCAAATCCCTGTTAAAAACGTAAGAGTTGGATTGATTTAGCATACGAGTTATATTAGTGTGGCATAAAGATTACAATAATGTAAATGCAATAAACTATAAATAAATATTATTATGAATTAGGAATATTAAAATACTAAAAAATTGGGTTTTACCTAATAATCAATTGTTTTCATAAAAACATTACAGATTTATAACAAGCCACATTCACAAGCAAAAGCAATATATTATTATTATATTAATTCACATACATCTGCAATATTTTAAATATTAAAATAAAACATACCAAAATTCATGAACAATATTACAATATTAAAAATGACTTTATAATAAGTTTTTATAAAGTATACTATTGAATAAAAAAAGGTAACAAAGTATTAAAATTATAAAACGTAAAACTTGAAATGTCACTTTTTAAGCAAATTGGTTCAACACAACTAATTTACTTGAGCATAAAAAAATGATGCTACCTAGGTTTGTATTTTTAGCATCACCGGACCTTGCCTCTCTCACCACCCTCGTGTTTTACCATCACCACTACTTGCTGCTAACTTTAGTTAATGCCGGAAACACACAACAAAAAGACCACCGTTGTTATTACGGTGGTTAGAAGCTAGGGGAAAGATCGTTTTGTGTGAAAAACGATAAGGACTTTGTTGATTAGGCATCATTAGCAGTTGGAAGTTTGAACAAACTCCATTAAAGAATGTATTCTTGATTTAAAAAGAGAGAAGATTTGTAGTTTAAAGAAGAGAGAGAGGTAAAATGGTATTTTTTTGAGGTGATAGGGTTGTACGAAGTTAAATTTACCTATTTACTCTTCAACCAATCTAAACCATTGATTTGAATCTAATATAATTAATAATAAATCAATGACTATAATAGAGTTATTGAGTTCTTGTAATTTCAGTGGGTTAGCACATGATCTCATTTATATATATATATATATATATATATATATATATATATATATATATATATATATAATATATTATATATATATATAAGTTTATTTTGCTTAAAAAACCTAAGAAACAATCTAGGACATTAAATTTTCTAATTTATATTATGGGAGATGATTGTAAGTGGTTGTGAGTGAAGGAGAAAGATTATGTAGTACACTAGTTTCAATCACGTAACAATTTTCATCTGCTTCGTTAACATTTCGTTAAAAGTTCCCCATGTGTCACTCACATGATGGACATTTAAGTCAATTTAATTTAAAAAATAACTTTTTTCTATATGGGACGTTTTTTCTGTCATTTTAACCCATAAAACCAAATGTAGTCAAATAAAAAGACAGTGAAAAAGTTTTCATGATGAAAAAAATATATTTTTGACATGGTTAAAATCAAATAACCATAAGATAAAACAATAATGATAGTGAACATTAATTTAAAAAAAAATAATGTAAACTCACTATAAACATCTTAAGGATCGAACCCATAATCTGTTTTGAAACGTACCTCAGCGAAACAACCACGACGACAAATTATTTGAAGGGTCAATAGAGGAGGCGCAAGTCTGTGAAGCCGATCGCTGAGGAGTCACAGCTAGTAAAGTCGATCGATAAAGGAGTCTTAGATTATGAAGTTGACTGATGAGTAATCGCAGCTTGTGAAGCCAATCGACGGATGATTGCAGGTCGTGAAATCAATCAATCGTAAGTGTCGAGTCTGGGAAGTGGGAAACAAAAAGATTTTTTTCAAGTTAAATTGACTAAAATACCCATCATGTGAGGGGCAAATGAGTGATTTTTAACGTAATTCATAAATGGTGTGCACGGAATAGATGAAAATCATTACTTAATTAAAATTATTTGACTAAAATGGTTATTTTTAAACTTTTGGATAAAATTGTTATTTTAAGCAAATCACAAAGATGAAAATAGTAAAACAAACAAACAAACAAACATATCCAGTAAATCTCACTCAAGAGCAGGGTCTGGGAGGGGTAGATGGTGACGAGTCTTTCCTCTATCTTGTGAGATAGAGAGACCGCTTTCGAAGAGTTTACTAAAGACTTTACTAGACTTACATGTTGATGTTTGAAAGTTCTTTAGTTTCATCATCTTTACCGGTTAGCTAGCTTGATTGTTGCTTTCTTTATTTACACGTAATTTTGTTACTTTATCAGTTACACTTTATGGTTATTAGATAAAAGTTATAAGGTATCAAATAGAACATACGACGTTGTTTACTTGTTTACAAGAAAAAATATGAACATTATAAACAATTGTTGTTTATTTTCATATTGATTTTCCTACCCCCAGGCACGGGTATCAACGTCTAAGCCCACAGTAAACATATGATGAGCCAAAACCAATGTTTTAAGAACCGGATCGGACGTCGAACCGGATGTCTTACTGGTTTGGTGGTCGGACCGGTCGGACCGGATTTAAGAACTGGATGACGTCATAATATATATATAATTTATTATATATATATATAGTTACATATATAATCAAATATAAGTAATTTATATATGATTTATATATTATTTTATAGTTATATATAAAATTTAACTATTTGTATATCTAACACACTAATATATGGTTCAACACCCGTTTTAACCAAAAAAATCAAAAAACAAAACAAAACAAAATCTGGTCCGGTTTCCCGGTCCGACCACCGGTTCGGGACGAACCGACCGGTTCGACCAGACAAAAACGATCTATAGATGACCGGACCGGCCACCGGACCAGCCACCAGACCGATCCCCGATCGAACCGGTTGGACTGGCCGGTCCGATCCGGCCGTGAAAACAATGGCCGAAACAAGAACTATACAGACTTGATGGACGGGCTTTCCTTTCAACAGTCGAAGCTATAACCCTTTTTTCGTATAAGGCTGAATCAAGACTCGTTGAATAAAAAATAGTAATTAGTAATGATAATTTAAATATTATAAAACGATTGAACAATTTAATTGATGATAAAATAATATTTGAATTCAAATATTTATATACATCTTAAAAAATAATAATATCATTATGTAATAGAAGAGGAAAACGAAAAAATAAAATGATGAGTAATCAAATAGTAACACGTGTTTTATCATTTAATAAAATAAAAAGACAAATACATTATAACGATAAAATACCAGATAGTAACATGTGTGTCATCAAAACTTTTATTTTTAAGAGTATAAATTTAATAAAATAGTTGCACATTAATCTATACTAATAGTCTTTTACATGGGATGCCACATGGCATTCCCACAAGCCTTCTCAAGTTTATTTTCCCGCCCATCTCATATTTTTGATCAGGTGGGTCTAAAAACCCGATTTCACTTTCCATCTTGACTACCCAAACCCGGATTTTGCTCAACAACCTCACGCATTCATCTGAGAACCTACAGTTGGCACCCAAATCCAACCACTGAACCCGGATATCGAGAAAATCTCCCTTTCAAATGATAACCATGATACGTATTCCTGTTAAACATCAATTAATCTTTTGGTTTTTTATAGAAATTCCATGCTAAAAGGTATATTTTCTGTCGATTTCTGTTATTCATTTGATGTGTCAAACATATTTTCAGTTGCAGGTTTGTAATTTCTTGTGATTTGAGATATGTTTTATTCATCTACAAGTGAAATAAGGTTACATCTTTTCATAGTGTCTTCCTCCATTCTCCAATTTTGCAGAGAAATGAGAAGTATGCAGCGATCATTACAAACTGGTATGTTTCGATCATTACAGACTGGTATGTTTTCTTCAGTTTTCTGTTATTCATTTGAGTATGAGGGTTACTTTGAGTTTTTGATCTCTCAATGTTTGTTTAGGGTTTAAATCAAAAAGCATATTATTTAGCTGCTTGAGTTCTTCTATCCATGGTAAGCTGTGAATATTCATTTATTTTCAGTAATTTTGACTTTTTGATTCTCATTTCTTGATATCCATGGATTTATATTCATAAGGAGTTTGGTGGCAAATAAAAAGTTATACGAGCCATTCAAACAACAAGCTCAAGATTGCATGTGCAGAATTCTATCCAAATCCTCTCCTTATTCTACAACACAATATACTAAAGGTACAATTTATTCAAGAACAGAGTACTACTCCAGAAATCACATACTATAATCCATAAATCATATATATAGTCACTTACAAAATGGCTTCCAGTGATGAATTATTAAGATTATAAATGTTACTAGGTTGTATTCTTTGTTTTACATTCATACACCCCATTGTTAGGGAACTCTAATGTTGTGAAATATTATTAACTTGTATTAATTTATAAGAATTTTACTCTGTTGTTTTGTAATTGTTATCTGAAGCTATCAATTTCTTATCTTAATAACAACACTAATGTTCACTAGCTTTCAAATTCTATAATTATATATAACATTCTATTTTATTGGTTTTGTTACGGGAATGATTTCATTTTACATTGATTTGTAGGCTCTTTTATACGCAAACTGGAGAGACTGTTTCTATAACAACTGAGAAGTCAAAGAAATATGTAACGTTTACCTCCTTTTGTTGGATTGTTGCAAAATTTAGCGCAGCACTAGGAATCAAAAGATGACATTCTAGCGGAATATCAGGGTCATTTTAGGTTCATTAGAGATCTTCCCTATACAAATGGCCACGACATAGAGAGATTCAACTATTAGAAATGTGCTCAAGAATCGATGTCGCTTATATGGATGGTCTTATGGTGTTTTCTGAAGCTTTAACCTGTCAAATTCCATGTATGACTCCCTACCTCTCTTTCACATACAAATATAGAAGAAATGTATACACGTGTACATATGTGATTATACTTCATCATTTATGTTCTTGCATATGTTGTCGACCTTCTTGTCTTCCTTTTAAACCTAACTATCTGGTTTTTGGATGCATATCCTTTTATACGACATGGTTGGGTGCATAAGAAGTAAGAACTATAGGTGAATAACTTCTTGGTGGTTGGTGATGCGTTCATGCTTTATATGCGGTTAAGTGTTT
The DNA here is from genome assembly GCA_024085815.1 of Flaveria linearis. Taxonomy (NCBI): domain Eukaryota; kingdom Viridiplantae; phylum Streptophyta; class Magnoliopsida; order Asterales; family Asteraceae; genus Flaveria; species Flaveria linearis. The sequence goes on along the minus strand of CM044017.1, from coordinate 23,001,842 downwards.
AATTATGCATTATTATCACATTATTATTATCGAACGGAATCACTTTGTTCTGCTTATGAAACGCAGGTACTTGGAGCTAAAAGGAAGGAACTTGAGCGTTAGAGAAAGACGGATGAGATCTGGAACACGGGAAGACAACAAAAGAAAGATCGAAGGCAAAAATATGCAAGGGACGTAGCTTACGTCCTATAGGACGTAGCTTACGTCCTTAAGTATTCTTCCCTGATTTGTGGACGTAAGACAGTAGCTCAGGACGTACACAAGTAGAGAGGACGTAGCTTACGTCCTTATGGACGTAGCTTACATCGTTATCCTGGGTTGACCAGAATCTTCGGAATTTGACCACATTTAAGGAGGAGAATTAGGGCAAAACACCCTAATCGGTAGCAGACACAGAAAGGGACGAGCTTGGACGATTTTGGAGGTTTTCTTTACTTCTCTAACTCATTTTCATCATCATCAAAGTCAAGCAAAATCAAAGTGTTATGGAATTGCATACAAGATCATCACCCGGATTCCAAGCCTCAATCAACATGAGAGGCTAATCTTCTTTGGTTTTCCCCCGGTTCGCATATTGTAAGACTATGGTTTGTTAACATTTGAAAACTAGATTGCATCCTTGTATTTTGTATTTGATTGCTTGAAACATTTATGCTAGTACTTTGAGCTTAACTTGAATTCCCAAATTGAATGAATGAGTATGAAATTTGTCTTTGAGAAATGGAGTTGGTCATGTGTGCTATGTAGATGTAGAGTTTGAATGTTCTTGTGTAATGAAGTGTATTATTGTCCATGTTAACGTTGACGATTCTTGACACCTAAACCTTGTAATGATGAACTCGTTAGCATAAATCATACCTTTGATGCAATTTAGTTGGATTGGTAGAACCATAACCTTATGATATCAACCGGGGGTGAACCTTGTTATTAAACTTTGTTTTGTTAACCATTGTTCTAAGTTGTTCAAGTTTTACTAATCATTTTTAAGCAACCTTTTTGTTTTGCTCATTCCTTTGTGTTGGACAAAGTCTCAACACCATTTCAAGTAAACATATCAAAGCTCTTATAAACAAAATAGCAAGTTTCATAATTGACTCGTTAGTCCAATTCAAGTCTAAACACAAACCACATACTCCCTGTGATTCGACACCCTTTTTACCATTTGCTACATAGTTTTGGTACTAAGAACTTTACAAATACTATCTTTGACTAGTGCACGCGACAAGCCGGTCAGTTGGTTAGACAAATGCGTACAAGCGAATTAGTCTGCGTTTTCAAAGTAGTTTTTTCAACTTTTGAAGGAAATTTTCTTTAATTTTATTTTGTCTTGGTGTGTTTTATGGAATAACTAATGATCTAATTACAATAAGAAGGAAGGCTCCTTCTTATATTAACTATATCTTTACAATAAGAGAGATGTAATAGGTTTTAGACATTTAAACACACTTTGGCAACTTTTGAGCTCATTTTAATTATGTATATAAAGTTTATTGTTTTGACCCGTAACATATAAAGTCAACTTGAATCAACCCATTTTTAAGTAAATACCGTTTTTTCATCTTTCAATCTTTTTGTTATTGGAGGTTTTATTTCAAGTTAGCCCTTAGAGTCTTCTGTGTCCTTATACTCTGATGTGTTTGTCCCTTTAAAAAGTTGGTCATTGTTACTATTTTATTTTCAGTATAAGATATTTATTTCCATTAATTTTGTTTTTAGAGCCTTTTTGTGCAACGCGTAGTCACATGATCAATCGTTGAACCGGGGAATTGCGTGAATGACCAGGAGATACCTGTAAGACACACGGGTTACAAACACAAGTCAAGTCTAAATCGTAATATATTTGAGTGGGTGATTGAAGAATGTTTTATACATCCATGGTGCTTCAATGGCTATTTTGTGGTTCTTTTAGTGTAGTTTTTTAATGTGATAAGATAATTAGTCAAGTAACCGGCTCATTGTTAAAGGTATTAATTTATTGTTTTCTTCAATTTTGAATATCTTATTGTAACGCCCGGAAAATTTTCTGATCGAGTCGGATGATAGCGATGGGCTCGGATGAAAACCATTTAATAATATAGAGTGGTTGCGGGTATTACACCAAGTTAACCCTCCGGGTCACGAGTTTAACGAGTTTGGGGTCCCGGGGACGCCTGGCATATAAATAGATGGATCAGCCGAGCAACTCTCATTTTCACTCAAACGCCATTCTAGAGAGAGAAAGTGTAGAGAGAGAAAGTGCCGGATCGAAGCTCGGGTGGTCAAGAATCGAAGACTAGTGTTTGTGGACTCCAAAACTACAAGAATCAAGGTAAGAAACGCATCTAAATTACCACATTTGGTGAAAAACCCGAGTTTGGGGTTTTTGGGGTTTTTAGTGGCAAAAATCGCCCAAAACACACGTTTTAGGATAATACAACGTGTAAGAAGCTTAGATATAGCTTCCTGAATGATAATGCAAGGGTTTGGGTGGAAAGGATTGGATTTTTGGGCTAAAACGAGCTGATTCGTAAATTTCAGCTCGTTCTGCGAAATTGAGGTTTCGTCCAGCGAAACTGTAAGTTCGTCCAGCGAAACTGGAGGAACCTACAGCGAAGTTACAGTTTCGCTGCAGCGAAACTATATATTCGCCTGAGCGAAACTATGGTTTCGCTTATGACTATGCCAATGTCCAAGTTGACCTTAGATATTGCGAAACTAGGGAATTCCAACGAAAGTTGGGCGCTCGAGGTAGCGAATCTGTCCAGCGAAACTGGCGGATTGCTGCCCAGCGAAATTAGCAGCGAAACTGCTAATTCGCCGGGCGAAATTACCGGCGAAACTACCTGCGAAATTAGTGGCGAAATTAGGCAGAAATTAACTCTTTTGAGTGTTAACTTATCTGCAGGCAGTGTAGTGTTACCCGCGTCTTAAAGGCTTGATTGAGAGGCTGCTTGTCAAGCACAGGTGAGTTCTAGGACCCCTCATTTACTGTTTTTAAATGATTTTTGGGGCTGGGACACATATAAACTTGTTTACTGACGTATGTATGTACGACCCATTTGGGTATAATGTTGTGTTATACGTCTAAGGTATGATTGTGGACTCGACATGTTATGTAAGGTCCTAGTATGAGTCCTCACGGTCTTGGAGGGACAGTTAGTGCTACTGCACCAGAATGACGCATAGTAAGTGCCTAGTGATGATTGATGATGTAGGCTATGTATGTACGAGGTTATGTATGATGACGACGATGATGCACGTATGATGTTAGGTATGACGATGTATGTATGATGATGATGACGATGTAGGTATGATGATGATGCATGTATGATGTTATGTATGACGATGTACGTATGATGCTATGTATGATGATGTATGTATGATGTGTGTGTTCCTTATGATAAAGTATGAATATCTTTCCATGACTTTACGTATTAACGAACGAACGAAGTATTATGTAACGTAAAGTGAAAGATAACGAAAGAGGAACACGATGATGAATGCATGTATTAATGAATGAACGAATGAATGAATGATGATGAATACATGCATTAATGAACGAACGAATTATGTCTTGCAAGCATTGAATAACGCGATTGGTCCTTCTATGTGATTGACCATGGTCATGGTACCTCTACCGCTTACCTCTAGTACCGGGCATACGCTCCCGTCATATGTTGATTACGGCCCGGTAGCTAAGACTGATTGGGGTGTAGCATATGGTATTGGTACAATTAACCTTTCAATGCGTGCAAGTAAGTACGAACGGGATTCTTGTCATTCGACCACCGTAATCATAGCCGAGTGCTATGAAGTGGGTAAAGCCTGACAGAATCCATACGAGAAGTTAAAGATAACGAATGATGAAGATAATAACGAATATTATCTCTGTGTACGTATGATGTATGAATGCATGCACGAAAGGATACTTTTAAATAAGTAAAAGTATGTTTTATTATAAAACCAGAACTCACTCAGCAACGCTGACTTTTTATGTGTTTCCAGTTGGCAGGTAGCGTTGCTGGGGATGGCACGAGGCGGCTACTCAGCTCTTTTGGGATGGCATTCTCCATTTAATAATGATGCAACGTCATGCGTTGTGGGTCTATAACGCACGCAACTCATCACGTTGCATGCCATTATGAGATTTCTTGAGTATTCCCCCGGAAGGGATTATTTAAGAAATCTTCTTTAGATTTTGATAAGTTCGCCACGCATAGGATGCGTGCGCGTAGCACATGCAACGAAATATGTTGCATGTGTGTGTCAAGAGTATCCCGTCAGAGTTCCGATGTACGGAATTACTTAAGGAATATTCTTTAGTATAAAAATTATAAACTTTAAATGTTTGCACTTGATACCTCCTCTAGAGGTCGCTGTATGATCTTAGGAGGAGAGACAAAGTAGAGAAAGCTTCGTTTTGTAATCGAGTCATTGATGTAATGACTATTATTAATGAATGAGAATGTACATATTTTATCATTTCCGCTGCGTTATTTTATGATTATATACATTATGTATGTTTTATGTGCGATGAACCACCAACAGTAGGGCGCCCGGGAGCGGGGCCTTACACTTATGATGTTAACTTCAATTTTGAGCATGTAGATTGATTAAACTGATGTCATCAATTTGAGTCACACAACCAAATCATGTCTTGAAGACAAGAGTAATATTCTATGTAAATTGATGGACAAGTGCAACCATCACTTATGTTGGCTTGTGGATAATGTTTTGATAGAAATCCCGTGTAATACACGGGTCTATAACCTAGTATAAATATATATTTTTTGATAACTTTGTTTACCTCTTGGTTGCGTAACTATTTCATATTTTCATTAATAATTTTATTCTTGTTTTTGTGTATTACTTATAATAAGATTGCTATATCATTTAATAAAATAACTTTCATGCTTAGCATGTATCCTTTTACATCTCCTTAAATAGATCATATTATCATCATTTTAAAGTTTTCATTTTTATCAATTTGAAGTGTTTGGATGAGAATTGAAATCACAATTGCAAAAAATAGGTAAAAGAGGGGAATTTATTGAATTGAAGAAGAAGATGAGAGATATAGACTAGGTGAGAGAGAAAAAAAGCATAACAAACTCACACAACATTCATGACCTCACCCTCTAACATTCTTCTCTAAATATCCTACCAAATTTCGTTACCCCTCTCCAGTGCATTAGTGAAATAATTATGCAACTTGATAGGAGTTCTCTTGGGTTGCTTCTTGGTACTGTTTGTTGACCCGTATCCAATGGGTTATATGCATTCACAATAAAATTATTCGCTTGTATGATATACGTGTAACTAAGTTCATATATTAAACTAGGTATTACTCCCCGCGCTTCGCAGCGGGAAGACATATTAAGTAACCCTTTTGTTCTTGATTAATATTTTCATGAATGCAGGAGATGTTTTCTAGCTGTCTTCTTTCATAAGATTATAACATACCCATAACACATGCATTTAAAAAAATACTAAATTCAAAGAGATGAAGAAATATGACCTGACCTAGATAGACCTCAAATGAGTGATATTCTTTTCTTCAGCTGAAACGACCAGATATGCCTCATTTAGCAATTCATCTTCTTTACCTTCAAATTCATAGTTTCACCAATTGATCTGATAACAATGAACCCACCGCCATCACATGATATGGAGCAGAATCTATAGCGGACTATTACCTCACAGCCTTCACATAACGGGCAAGATGTTTCACCAAGGGGAGAGGATCACAGGCATTGGTGACAGCTGATAGTTAAACTAACTTATCATCCAAATCTAATTGATTGCAACATATATAGATCACAAACTATAAGTTAGTGAGTCAATCGAAATGGATAACCGGGGCAAGATAATAACCTCACCTTGCATTTGTCTAAGCCGGCCAGCATGCAAAACAGAAGCCACCATCTTGGTACTTGGAAAATCTTTACTAAGCAAAATTACATAAAATTAAAGTGAAGATAGGGAATGAAAACCTAATAAACTAATAATCTTCCAAAATTCAAAAGCAACCCACTTAAGAAATCAAGCAATGTTGGTCTTGTAACAATTCCATCGAATTGACTGATGAACCGAGAGTCCTCGCTTTCCTATGCTCTTTATAAAACAGAGTAAACAACTATAACATCACTAGTAATTACAAGTGTTGGCTTTTGAACAATACCTTCATCATGGTGTTCTTCATCATCATTGCTATGAACAGAATCTTCACATCCGATTGACCCACCTGCCCTGTTATCTTTCCAATATCTTTTAACCTACTTCACATCTAAATGACTATCTCTGTTGATAATTTTTCATTTGAGGTGAGAAGGGGGGGTGGTTATAAATATCTCTAGAATCACATATTTAAGCAGCTCATAATGTAGAAATTAATTAAAAACCAAATCATGTGCTTTTTCATATCATCATGGCATAAGGGGAAAGAAAGGATAAGGAGAATAGGAAACGCAAAGGAAGAAACAAAAGAAACACTAACCACCGATGTTGGTACGGATATGGATCGTGAAACTTCACCACTTTGTTCAGCATATATGTAAGAATGATAAGTAAACATGACTGGAAGTTAAATATCCAGATTACGTTACAACTTTCAAACAGAGATAAGAAGCACTAACCATTTGCAGCCTTAGCATAAAGTGAGTAAAGTAATTAGGTCATCAAGCACTTTATCTTGTACATGCAAATTCAAATCAGCAACCTTCTTGATCAAATCTCACCAAAAGAAGCCATATTCCACATTCATTAAAGGGATAAAAAGTTCAGGTGTTTTTCATATGAGCCTGGCATAAGGGGAAAAGAAAACGGATAAAAAGAACATAAAAGGTAAAGAAATAAACATAAAGAATTAACTACATGCTATAAATGGGTGTAGATAAGAATTTTGAAACTTGTCTGCGGTGCTCAACAATATCAAAACGTATTGGGAAAGAAAAGTAAGTATGAGCAGGAGTTATATACCAGCTTGGATCATATCTTTCATACGACAGAGATAAGAAGCACTGACATCTGCAGCATCAACATACTAAATAGTTATAGCAACAAATACTGATCGGAGAACTGATAAATAAATGGACCTAGGCTATACAGTTGCGCATAGCGTTAAACAACTGCGCAAAAATAAGGGTATGAATAGATGCGTGAGTGTTAAGTAAAGAGCAAAATGTAAGCATTTTGAAACCTGAGTCTAGCACGGTTGGTGAAAATTCATGTTTCATTATTTAATAAAATAGTAATAAACACATCATTACCTTCCAATCAGAACTCCCCAAACCTTTCAGAAGGGCTGGTGTTATCTTTCAACCCATCCTCATGAGGCAAGCTATCAAGACCACCACCGGATATAGAATACGTTGCTTTAACAGTCTTCAGCGCTGCAAGGTAACTGGAAGCTCTTTATTCTTTTTTTCATTGTGCCTACAGACCCCATGGCCACTACTATCTGCACACTGCAAAATCAATTTAAATAAACAAAAAAGCTAATGAGCTAAAGTTGCAGTAGAGATAAACCTCCAGATGTGAACCTGCCATTCCATTAGAAACCTTCATGGGGGTATAGAGTTCGGTGGAAACTGCTCCAAATATTGATTGTGAACCTTCTTGAATATGATGAGCAATATATAAAGAAAGAAAAGTTACAGACTTAAGTAGATCACAACTTTTATAATAACAGAGATAAGCATAAAGTGAGTAATTAACCGATTATCTTTAAAGTTATTTGTTTGACTTCCTAGTTTTATTAAAGATTATAGATAAGCTATCTTTTAAGCTATTTGATATAAGCATGTTCAGTTCCAAGATTGCACCCCAATGACCCAAATCACCCAATAATCATTTCAACAATTCAACTCACACCCAAAGCACCAAACCAATTGAAAAGATCAACTATCAGTATTTTCTCTCCAATTAAATGCAAAGACTTGAATTTCCACAATCAATTACTTAAGCAACCACAAGAGACAAAACAACAAACACTTGGTGTGCAAGAAACCAAACCCAACATCCCCAATCAAACTCACCCAATTCCAACAAACCCAATGATCAACAGCCACTAAAACCAATTTAATCAGCACAAACACACCCAAAATTCCAGTTTTTCAAACCAAAACTCAGGCAAAAAGAAACCAAAATCTTACTGTTAGCAATTGACGGCACACGAGCATGAATAAGACTTTCACAGTGATCACAAAACGTTTGAGACAAAAGCTCCTCAATTTCTTCACGCCCAAATCCCTTCAAAAGCGACAACCAATCTTCTTTCACACTCGTCTCCTGACAGTGTGGCGATCGGAGCGTTTGCAGCCATGGAGAAGGGGATTATCGTGCTGTCGATCGGAGCGTTTGCGGCCATGGAGAAGGGGATTCTGGTATCGTGCTTCAGGGGATTAGGGTTTGTTTTTGTTGGTGATGATGATTTGAAGATGGTGATGGTGTGGAGGCCAGTTTTGAAGATGGTGATGGTGTGGAGGTCGGTGATGATGATTTGAAGATGGCGATGATGATTTGAAGATGGTGATGGTGTGGAGGCCGGTTTTGAAGATGGTGATGGTGTGGAGGTCGGTGGCACTGTAGCCATCGACATATGGGATTAATATGTATATATAATTCATGTAATGAATATTATTTTTACATCCATATTAGTATTAGTAATGGTGCCATTTTTATCATTTGTTACATATATTTTTTATGTAAGTATTCATATTTAGATAAATTTATTTTGTTTGGGATAGTAATAATTATACGAACCCGATAATTTAATATGCGTAATCCATTAAGTTTCTCATTTTTTTTATCCAACCTTATTCCGTCCATATCCAATTTACTAAAATTTAAAATAACTTATTTATACAAAATAAAAGTCAAAACAGACAATTTAGGTGGTTGCCACATAGGTGACATAATGTTATAAACAAAAGAGCATTCACGTTAATTTCGGCGATAAATGAACTCAAAGGAATGACCAAATTCGTTTACTAAAGACCATCAGTGTATTTAATTTTTCAAAATTTCGAATTTGACTATGTATTTTCGTTTGAAACTAAAAGTGTTTAAATGAAATTAAAAAAGAGGATTAAACATAGTTTTAATATTTTAACAAATTGAATAAGTAATGTGTGTGTTATAGTTGTTTACTAAGACAACTATCTATACTCAATATATATATATATATATATATTATATATATATATATATATATATATATATATATATATATATATATATATATATATATATAAGAGATAGTAGAATGTACAATAATCATTAGTTAAAATGGTTATGATGAGATATCCTAACACATGTAAATATGTGTAGGTTTTGAGTTCAAGTATTATTCAGAGCAAAAACACTTAGATTTAAGCTAATAGGTTTTCTCATTAGATTTTTTCTGAGAAGGTTGAGGGCGCGATCTCAACTAAGAAACGAACATATGAGTCTGATTAAAATAACACATCCTCCGAATCAAGGTCGAACATTTTTCCGTCTGAAAAAAACTTAAAGGTTGTATATTTTTCCGTTTGAAAAAAGTTTACTATAATAACCCAAATGAGCATTCACATCCCACGCTTTATATATTTGTAAGTATGTTCTCTATATTATAGGTAATGTTTTAAATTGTTGTGAGTAAAAAATGAAGAACATGTTACTGTTTATTTCTATATTTAATAATACATTTTATCTATTAATTTTTTAATATTTTTTAAAAGTGTTTGTAAGTAAAATAGAAAGAAAAAGTAATGATAAAGGTATTAAAAATATTGTTTAAAAAATAAAAAAATAGTAACTTTAATATAATTAAAAAATGTAGATAAATACCGGAATGTCAAGGAGTAATTTTAGTATAATTAAAGAGATCGACATCAAGAGTGAAATGCGAATGCTACAACGCAATAACAAAAACAGAGATATGGTGTGATGATTGGTGTCCACTACGTATGTACGGCAAGTGGCTATCAACTGGTCGGATGAGATTCCACTTTTTTTGTGGAATTGACGATTTTGACCCTCCGTTCCCCCATCATGACCTAACAGATTAGGCTAAGCAGATCCCCATTTGTCGATAAACATGAAATCTATGAGTTTGGTCGATTCATGGGTTCAATCCTGCTCTATGTTCAATGCATCTTCATCCTCCTCATTCATCCGATCCATCCGCACCACCACAACACCACTATTCCACCACACTAAACCTAATTTCAAAATCCATCGTCACAGATCCACCATTTCCGCAGCGATTGTCAAAGAAGAACACCACCAACACCAACACCAACACCAACAGGTTGTGGCTGACAATGACAATCACCAGAAATCGACCTTCAATTTCAAGACCTACATGGCGGAAAAGGCCAATTCGGTTAACAAAGCTCTTGACGATTCCATTTCGGTTCGAAACCCACCCACCATCCATGAAGCTATGCGCTACTCCCTCCTCGCCGGTGGCAAGCGCGTGAGACCCATCCTCTGTATCGCCGCCTGTGAGCTCGTCGGAGGAGAACAATCCACCGCCATGCCGGCGGCGTGTGCGTTGGAGATGATACACACCATGTCCCTTATTCATGATGACCTCCCTTGCATGGATAACGACGACTTCCGCAGAGGGAAGCCCACCAACCACAAGGTGTATGGTGAAGATGTTGCAGTTCTCGCGGGTGACTCGCTTCTCGCATTCGCTTTCGAGTTCGTTTCGAGCTCCACCGTCGGCACATCGCCTGCACGCATATTGGCTGCGATCGGGGAGCTCGCGAAGTCCATCGGGACCGAGGGGTTAGTCGCGGGCCAAGTGGTGGATATCGCGTCCACAGGGGGGAAAGACATTAGACTTGATCAGCTCGAGTTTATCCACCAACACAAAACCGCAGCGTTGCTGGAGGCGTCCGTCGTGTTGGGGGCGATATTGGGTGGTGGGAGTGAGACCCAGGTGGAGAAACTGAGGAAGTTTGCTAGGTGTATTGGATTACTGTTTCAGGTGGTGGATGATATACTGGATGTTACCAAGTCGTCGGAGGAGTTGGGTAAGACGGCCGGGAAAGATCTGGCGACGGATAAGACGACGTACCCGAAACTGCTGGGGCTTGAGAAGTCGCGGCGGTTCGCGGAGGAGTTGTTGGCGGAGGCGAAACTGCAGCTGGAGGAGTTTGAGTCGCAGGCAGTGGCTCCGCTGGTGGCTCTGGCGGAGTATATAGCATACAGGCAGAACTGAAACTGTTGTGTTGAAATTTAGCGTTATGTTCTGATTATATGGTGGATGTTGTAAGATTATTAACTGAATACAGAAACTGGAGACAAATTGAATTTTTTATTACATATACTGATTGATCTGTGTTTCATGGTCATTTTAACTTTGCATACTGCTGAAATGTATGGTATAGAATCCAACAACATAATGCTAAAGATGTGTTTAGTTGTTTACTATGTAAATGGGTTACTGTCGAGGGACAATGATTCATGTTAGGATGGTTGACCCGTCAAATTGACCTGTTCATGAGTATACATATGAGTGTAACTTGTGATGATAATCATAAAACACTTGTGTGAGTAGGTCAATGCTGCCAGATTGGGGCACTAAGGATCTTTGATCTGTGCCCGGAACCAATGAAAAGAATAGGACCACTCTTTGTGTTGAGATTGATTGCATGGTTAAAAATGTTATTGGTCTTTCCTGGAAAAGTATCTTGAATCTTGAAAGCGAAGTGGTTCGTTCCCCCAAGATGTCCATCCACCTAACAGTTCTCTAGCAAACAGTTCAAGGCAACAAGCAGGTTCTAGACCCGGTATGTACTCGCGTAGCATTTCTAATAACAGCCATTGGGTCAGAAATTTAAAAGAATCATATATTATGGATATTTCACTGAGCAAACCCCTTAAGAGAATAAAACCAGACTAATACCTCCAATTGGTGGCTTCCTTGAGTAATCTCCAGGGATACTGATAAACACTTGACCTTCGGGGATGGATTTTAGTTTTAAAAAATACTCAGAATCTTCATCCTGTACATATCACATTAAAGATTAATGATGCTCATGGGTAAATATAATCAGTATCGGTAAAATAGAAGTTATAAAACATGTTAAGAACTTCTTTACCTTTCCATAACAGTAACCAAGGACAAGACATTCATATGGTCTATGATGAAAGAGATTCAATTCGCTAATTAAAGAACCATCTGCTTTCACCTGTCATGGTCATGTGCATCAAAATAACAGGTCACTCCATTCATTCCATTATAATCAAAGAAAGGGAATTTTTTAATTAAAACTGGAGCCCTATATCACTTGAAAGCATAGTTAATACAACAAGAGAACAATATCTTCAAAATTTTCTCAAAGATAAAAGACAATCAATCACCTTTAACCAATAGTGAGTTGCCATGTACTTGACTCCCCATTTACGGAACAGATCCTTTTCAACAAATATCCGTAATTTCTCCTTATTGGTTACCCACAGAGCTACCAACGCTCCATCTGCATGAGCAAGTCTTTTAATAGGAAGAGACAGGAAGTACCGATTGGGCAAAGTTGGGTACCTAAAATCATGAGAAACATGGATCAGCAAAAGCTACAGGCTGTAGAATTTAGTGAAAATATGTAAAATCTCTGATAATTCATGATTATTAATTGTGTACAAGTAATCAAGTAGGAGCGACTGCCAGTATGAATAATATAAGAATCATACACTAGTGCTAATCTAGACCTGGTGTATCTTAAATTTTGTCTGAGTTACCATATTTCGGAAAGGAATTCTTGGTATGCAACTGTTTTGTATATGTTTCTTTTGTGCCAAGCATATGCTTGCAATGGCTTTCAGGCAATCAGAACTTATTTAAGATGCATAAGGAATGTAGTTAATTCTGCCAGTTATATAGCTAATTATGCACCCTTTGACGTAGGCAGCATGTAGCATAGTCATTAATAACATAATAAATATACTTACTTCAACTTTTGGTTAGCGCTGCCATTCTCCCAAGGTGGATCAATCACAATAAGCTTGAATCCACATTCATTATCCACTGCACGAGTATGCGATGATGATTGAAAATCTCATGTTAAACAAAACTGATGAGAATCCATCAAATGTGTTTGATAATACTAATCCTAAATTGTTATATGTTTATTCTAGAAGGGGTAAGAAAGATAAACTAGAAAGTGGCTAGGGACTAGTTATGGAAATGGGTTAGTATATGTAATCAGAATAAGGAAAGTGTGAGGTATCGAGTAAGAAAGTTGTTAGAGGCTCCTTTTTAGGAGAGAGGGTTTTCCCTGGATTTTGTTCTCTGTTTGTTTGATCATTCAATTTCATCATTCTATCTTTTGAGTAATTGATTGAGTGTTCTAGTAGCGTTAATTGGTTGAATTGGTAGTCGTTTATTATCATTGGTCCGACCTTGCCGTCGACCTGCCGTTCGTTTCTGGGTTCGATTGTGCTTCCGGCGACTCTATTCGTTCTTCTTCTTCGATGGAAACACGCACCAATTCGCGGTTAGATGCTCAGGACATCCAGATTAAACAACTTCAATCTGATGTTTCTGATATCAAGACTGCCTTGCAGTCGTTGGAAATTGATAGAGGGGAATCGGCTGAATTTCGTAAAGTGGTTTTGGATTGGATGAAGCAGCAGAAGAAATCTCCAATGGATTCTGGGGTTTCGGGTCTCAGCAGCGGTGGGGAATCCTCCGGGACTCGGCCAACTGTGGGTCGACCGGTGGGTACGTCCGGCGATGAGGTGGCTGGGGGTCTTCCGTGGGCGGTGAAGAAGGTCAAATTACCGGAGTTCACTGGCTTCGATCCTCAGGGTTGGATTCAGAAGGCCTCGCTATACTTCGAATTGAACTCGACCCCGGCGGATGTCCGGTTGCGATTGGCTCAATTGAGCATGGTGGGAGTTGCCCAACATTGGTTCACCATTTTGACACAAGTTAATGAAGCTCTCTCCTGGGAGGATTTTCAAAGTGAACTGTTGCGCCGGTTTAGCGGGCTATCGATCCACAATCCTTACGAGCAGCTAGCTACCATCCAGCATGGTGAGTCCATATACGATTACATTGATGATTTCGAATATCTGTTATCATTGGTACCTCGCCTTCCGATTCTCAGTCATTGGGTTATTTTGTGGCGGGTTTACGCTCTGATGTCAAAAAATGGGTTCGATTACATCGTCCCAAGTCGTTGTTGGATGCGATGTATTTAGCCAAGGATGTGGCAGAGATGCTCCGGCCAACGGGAAGCTCCGACACTGCCTCCCGGTTCCGTTATGTGCAACGTTTTGGATCGTCGGGTTATGCTCCTACAGATGGGTTTTCGAATTTGGGCCGTTCTGAGCCCAAGTCTTCCAGCCCATCGAAGACTGTGGACAAAGGGGTAATAGGCCGGGGCGATATTTCTCGGTCTTTTTCTTCTGGGAAATTGGGGGTGCCGTCGAGTGAGCTGACCTCCCCGTTTCCCCGCGACCGGGGACTGCGTTCCTTATCACGTTCGGAATGGGAGGAACGCCGTAAAAAAGGGTTGTGTTTTCGATGCGGTCAGCAGTACGGGCCTGCTCATAAGTGTCCGGAAGGGAAGCTGAGAGTCTTGTTGCTCGGTGAGGACGAGTATGATTCTTCGACCGGGGAATTCTGTTCGCTGGGTCCGGATTCTCCTACTGAGGAACCTCCATCGGAGGTAGTTGGTGGGACGTGTATGTCGTTGGATGTAGGGGGTGTGTTTGCAGCTCAGGGAGGGGCGAATACCCTTAAGTTTGAAGGGGAATTGCAGGGGATCACCATTTGTATTTTGGTGGATAGTGGTGCTTCCCACAATTTTGTGTCCCGTAGGTTGGTTACTTTTCTGGGACTCCAGATTACTCCAATTCCGGGAATTAATATCAAATTGGGAGATGGTCATGTGTTATTAGTCACAGAACAATGCGTGGACTTGCCAATTACGGTGGGAAATTGTGTGTTTCGAGTCACAGCTTTGGTCATGGATACGGGGGGCTTGGATTTTATCTTGGAATGTCTTGGTTGCAATCTTTAGGAGAGGTCACTCATGATTGGCACAACGCTTGGATGAAATTTGTGCATCAGGGGCAGTTGGTACAATTATATGGGATTGGGCTGCATCAAGTGTCTTCTCCAGCCCTACATCAATGGTTACAACCTTCTACCACATCGGGTTTTTCTGCGTTGGATGCTTCACAGGCTGCGATCTCTCCCTCCCCGGTGTTGACTGATTTGACTGAAGCACAAGGGAACGCACTTAGCAGTTTATTCTCTCAATATTCTACTGTTTTTCAGCCTCTTACGGCTTTGCCTCCGGTTCGCGCATACGATCATAGGATTTTGTTAATTTCTGATAATCCTATTTGTGTGCGACCATACCGATACCCACATGCGCAGAAGGAGGAAATCGAAAGACAGGTGCACGAGTTGCTGACTTTGGGACTGATTCGGCATAGCAAAAGTCCATTTTCAAGTCCGGTCATATTGGTCAAAAAGAAAGACGCTACGTGGCGGATGTGTGTCGATTATAGAGCTCTCAATCAAGCGACAGTGCCGGATAAGTTTCCGATACCAGTGGTAGAGGAATTATTAGATGAATTGCATGGAGCACAATATTTCTCTAAGTTGGATCTGAAGTCGGGATATAATCAGATTCGTATGCACCCTGCGAGCATTGCAAAGACGGCTTTTCGGACTCATGATGGGCATTACGAGTACTTGGTAATGCCCTTCGGACTCATGAATGCTCCCGCCACTTTTCAAGCTACCATGAACGACATCTTTCGGCCCTTGCTTCGTCATCAAGTTCATCTTTTTTGATGATATCTTAGTGTACAGTCCTTCTTGGGACACACATGTGCGAGATGTGGATTTGGTTCTAAGGATCTTACACGATCATTCGTTTATAGTCAACCCGCAGAAGTGTTTCTTCGGGCGGAGTTCTATTGAGTACTTGGGGCACATCATTGATGGCAGTGGTGTCTCGATGGATCCTCAGAAAATCACCGCAGTTTTGGATTGGCCTCTTCCTACTACCCTTAAAGGGCTAAGGGGTTTTTTGGGACTCACGGGATATTACCGAAAGTTTGTGAAAAACTATGGGAGTATTGCCCGCCCCCTTACGGATCTTACCAAGAAAGATTCGTTTGTTTGGAATGAGCAAGCTCAACTAGCGTTTGTGGAGTTAAAGCACGCATTAACCACTGCTCCGGTGTTGGCACTACCGGATTTTCAAGTTCCCTTTGAAATGGAATGCGATGCTTCGGGCCGTGGCATTGGTGTGGTATTGATGCAACGGAAGCGCCCAATTGCTTATTTTAGTAAAGCATTGAGTGACCGTAATCTGGCCAAATCGGCTTATGAAAGGGAAATTATGGCGTTGGTTTTGGCAGTCCAACATTGGCGATCTTACCTTCTGGGAAATCGTTTTACGGTGTTCACAGATCAGAAAAGTTTGAAGTTCCTGTTACAGCAGCGGATTACTACTCCCGACCAGCAGAATTGGGTTGCAAAGTTGTTGGGCTACAATTTTGAAATCTTGTATAAGCCGGGCCGAGAGAATAGAGCAGCAGATGCCCTGTCTCGTAGGGTAGATACAGGGGAGTTTGCTCAGCTCAAGTCGTCCCCAGTGTGGGCTCAAGGGGCTGATTTGATTAATGAAGCGAGGCTAGATCCACATTTGCAACGGTTGCAGCAGCAATGTGAGGCTACACCAGACAAGTGCCCTGGGTATACAGTGGTTAATGGGGTCTTGTATTATCGCAATCGATTGGTGATTCCTTCTACCTCTCGGTACATTCCTATGTTACTGCATGAGTTTCATACGACAGCAACAGGGGGTCATTCGGGATTCTACAGAACATACAGGAGGTTGGCGGTTAATTTGTACTGGGCAGGTATGACCAAAACTGTGAAGGAGTTTGTTCGGAATTGTGATGTGTGTCAACGGTGTAAAGCTAGCACGGTCGCGCCGGCTGGCCTGTTACAACCTCTCGACATCCCGCTGCAATATGGGAGGATATATCTTTAGATTTCATCACGGGGCTGCCGTTATCTTCGGGGTATAATGTTATTTTGGTGGTGGTCGACCGCTTATCTAAATATGCACATTTTCTGTTGCTCAAACACCCTTATTCTGCCAAATCAGTTGCTGAAATTTTTGTTCGTGAGGTGGTTCGTCTTCATGGAATCCCAAAGTCGATTGTGAGTGACCGTGATCCCCTATTTTTAAGTAAATTTTGGCAGGAGATTTTTAAATCTATGGGAACCAAACTCCACATGAGTTCGGCTTACCATCCGGAATCCGAGAGGTGGTCAACCGTTGCCTCGAAGCTTACTTACGCTGTTTTGCGGTGGATCATCCGAAACGATGGGCGTCATGGGTACCATGGGCGGAGTTTTGGTATAATTCCACGTTTCATGTCTCGACGGGTACTACACCCTTTGAGATCGTTTATGGCAGACGGCCACCATCCATTGTTCATTTCTTGGCTGATGAAATCCGGGTGGAAACTGTGGCGCAGGATTTAAGGGATAGAGATGAAGCCTTACGTCAATTAAAGGTTCATCTCAACAACGCGCAAAGTTCGATGAAGGCTTATGCGGATAGGAAAAGAAGGCAGGTGGAGTTTGCAGTTGGGGATTTGGTTTATGTGAAACTCAAACCGTATCGCCAAATGTCGGTTCATAAACGTATTCATCAGAAGTTGGCAGCGCGTTTTTTTGGGCCTTTTCGAATTGAAGAGCGCATTGGATCAGTGGCGTATAAGTTGAAGTTACCAGCCACATCCAGGATTCATCCAGTTTTTCATGTTTCATTGTTAAAAAAATCGGTGTCGGGAGTTGTGGAATCTTCTTTGCCTCCTGAATTGCTCCTTACTGAAAAGGATTCTCTGGTTCCGGCTGCTATATGGGATAAAAGGGACTCTAAACAGTTGGGGCAGACACGTGAAGAGTGGTTGGTTCAGTGGCACGGGTTTTCGAAGGATGAGGCTACTTGGGAGGACGCTTCGTGGATTATGGGACAATTTCCAAACTTAAGTCTTGAGGACAAGACTTCTTTTGAAGGGGGAAGTAATGATGAGAATCCATCAAATGTGTTTGATAATACTAATCCTAAATTGTTATATGTTTATTCTAGAAGGGGTAAGAAAGATAAACTAGAAAGTGGCTAGGGACTAGTTATGGAAATGGGTTAGTATATGTAATCAGAATAAGGAAAGTGTGAGGTATCGAGTAAGAAAGTTGTTAGAGGCTCCTTTTTAGGAGAGAGGGTTTTCCCTGGATTTTGTTCTCTGTTTGTTTGATCATTCAATTTCATCATTCTATCTTTTGAGTAATTGATTGAGTGTTCTAGTAGCGTTAATTGGTTGAATTGGTAGTCGTTTATTATCAAAAACATTGTGAGGTGTTACACCTTACAAATAAGAAGCAAATATGGAGAGTAAAATATGAATATCATTATATAAAATACCGATATAATAAACAAAATAAATGAACTTTCTAAATTCCATAAGTAGACTGTTGCATCACCAAAGGCAATCCAATTGAATGTGATCCTGAGATCACCAGCCAATTCACAATAATTAAATAGTATTTGACTCATCATTCTGTTCAAGCTTATTATTATCAGCTAAAGACTGATGCATAAATAAAATATGGGTTTTGTTTGTCAACCTTACCAGGGGTTAGGCCATGAATCTGCTTCAAATCAGACTTCCACATGCAAATCAAGGAAACAAATGAAGATATATAAGATAAACTAGATAAAAGTATTGAAGCAAGTTAAGAATAATGCAACTTTAAAGGGAAATCAAAGCACACAAAAACAAATTTAAAAGATCTGTTGCACCAATTTATAGAGCATTTTTCTCAATAAGCGGTACCATACTGTTTAATGCATAAAAAATCATAATAAAACTGTAAGCGCACCATGTAGAAGGAACTCTGTTTGGGTATTATGTATTGGCGATTTAGAAAATCAGCCTCCATGTCACTGTTTGTTTCATTCACAACCATGCTCCCAAATGCCTGAATGTTTCTCCTTTCACAGTTTTGAACAGATATGCAACCTGGAACTGAACCAATTAGACAAAACACTTAGAAAGATGGTGTTTGTCAGTTGTTGTAATCTAAGTAAAGGTTCAAGCAATGTCTATAATATGACAATATTTCAAGTGCAATTTTCTCAATTGCAAAATCACAAGCAATGTCAGAAGTCCGAACCATGATCATCACTTCAGTTAACAAACCAACAGTACAGAAAAGACAACAACACTCAAAGAAAGCCAAAAGACTCGTTGAAATCAGAGCAATTACCTGAAGTTGGCCTACAATCATGAACAAGATGCAGAGAAATTTCGAACAACGGAGCTTGCCATACACTCCCAAGCTCAACAAACGATTGTTCATCTCTTTCAACCGTCGACTCTGCATCAAATTTTCTCCGATCGTCAATTCTCAGTTGCCCCAAACATAGCAAAAGATCATTATCTCCGAGCAAACACTCGTGCGCCTTCATCAACAAAGGTTTCACCCTCTGCACCATTTACACACCCAATGTCACACCACATTGCACTAATTACCAATCGAAAACTTCAATCTACTACCTGATGCCGTTCGTCTGCCAATTGTTCTCTTTCATTAAGCACACGAGGTTTTTTCACTTTACGTTTCCGTTTTCGTTGATTTTCCGAAACCCGAGGCTGATCTTCAGAGGAATTATTCCGTTCAAAGAAACGAGAGTAGTAAGAAGACGGAGAAACCCTAAAATGCGTGTAGGAAAGATTAAGAACGCGAACTGGATCAACGAATACGGTGGTTGAACCTTCGAAACGGTAAATTCCCGAATTCATAAACACTGATAGCTTCTGCTTAATGGATGTTTTAGCTTCCGCCATGATCGGAGTTTAGCTTTACGGCAGCCGGAAAAGTTTACGAACTTCTTAAACTGTAGTTTTTATGCAGGGATGCTGTGTTGGGTGTTCATTTTCGGATATCCGAATTCGGATATACGAAAATTTCGGATATCCGAAAATTTCGGATAGTGGATTTCACTATCCAAATCCGAATCCGAAATTTCGGATATCCGAAATTCGGATATCCGAAATTTCGGATTCGGATTCGGATATCCGTTCGGATATCCGAAATTTAAAAAAAATTATATTTTTTAATAAATTTTATAAAAATATAATAAATTTTTATTGAAATTTATTTATATATCCAAAGTTTTTGTTAAATATCCAAAATATCCGAAAATATCTAAAATATTTAATTAATATTAATATTTTTAAATTTTTATATGGATATTTCGGATATTTCGGATATTTGGATATCCGAAATATCCGAAAATTCTCAAAATCACTATCCGAATCCGAATCCGAAATTTCGGATATCCGAAGTTCGGATATCCGAATTTTCGGATATCCGAAATTTCGGATATCCGAATTTCGGATTTTCGGATATTTCGGATTCGGTTTCGGATTCGGATATTTTTGAACACCCCTAATACTGTGTAGCCTGTAGTGTAGCCACCGGCTTGAATTTCCATGTTTATTATAATATATATTAAAATGTTATCTCAGTGGCTATAGTACCTCCTTTTACGTGTTAAACCACCACCTCAACAGGTGTTGCTCAACTCCTTATCTTACGGCGATGTTCTTGAAGAAGAACTATTGAATTATTACAACGATTTTTCTCTTGAAGATGACGATTGGAACGGTTAGGCGGCATGATCGAAGTTTCAAATCGTTAGCCATCACCCTTTTAAAAGCGTGAGCAAACAACAAACTACTGCCCCTCCTTCGCCTTCGTTCTGCTGCCACGTCAGTCGGTTCTTCTCCTTTCGATTTACCTTAATTTCCTTCCATGGCCAACGTTTTTGGGTTTTAGAATTACCGATTTCAGCAACAACTTAAGGTAATATTCTTCAATTAGGGCTTATTTCCTTAATGTACTTTTTGTTTTTGCTTATTATTCATCCCCATCTACAAGATTATAAAACAAATTTGCCAGCGGAATGATCGCCCGGACAGAGGCTAGGGCTCCTTCCTTCCCACTGCGTCCTTCCTTGTGTGTCGGAGATATAAAGCGAGTGCACCGGAAAAGAACGGGAGCGGGGTCGCTCTATTCTATGTCGAAGCATTCCGAAGCATAATAGCACACTCACACGAGCTTTGCCGACAGATAGGAGCATTTGGTGGAACGGGTGAACTACACTTGGTTCTGGATAGATGTGTGGGATAGAGGGCTCGTGTTATAATATATATTAAAATGTTGTATCGGTGGCTACAGTACCACCGACCATAGCATGAGTCATCCTCGTCTGCTACCTGTTAAACCACCACCTCAACAAGTGTTGCTCAACTCCTTTCCTTACGGTGATGGTCTTGAAGAAGAACTATTGAATTATCAGAACGATTTCTCTCTTGAAGATGATGATTGGAAAGGTTAGGCGGCATGATCCAAGTTTCGATTCGTAAGCCATCATCCTCATCTATGCTTCTTTTATGGGTTGAGATTGAAACTTAATTCTGATTTTACAGGGACCTAAGGTTCTTTCATTGGTCGTTTGTTCTCTTTTAAAAGCGTGAGCAACAACAAACTACTGCCCCTCCTTCACCTTTGACAGGATCTCAGCCTCTCGTTTGATCAATCAGATTATGTTTGCAGCGGATTTAGCTCATTAATTAGCGATTAATGCAAGAACATAAAAGATATTGCATGTAAAAGCACAAGCATAGAGAGAGAAAAGAGTTCTGCGAAGTAATAAATGTTCTATTGCTTAGCACGTTTCGGCCATTAATACAGAATGGTTCCCCATCCTTTTATAGGCGGCAAAAGGATGGGCTGATGTCCTTTTTCTGACATCAACTGAATATTAAAATTACAACTGACAAAACATAAAACCACTGAAGATGTCAACAACTGACATCTTCTTACAAAAGTTTCCTAAGTACTGACAAAAGTAAAACTACTGAAATCCTACAACGACTGAAGAACAAACTCTTCAGTCGTTTATAACTACTGATACTATAACAACTGAAGAACATGCTCTTCAGCTGTTGTACAACTACTGAAACAAAATAAACTACTGAAAAGGAAAAACCATCACAACAACTGAAGAAGACTTCTTCAGCTGTTGTGACAAACTCTGAGTCTTCAGTACTTGGTCTTCAGACTTGGCTTCAGATGATGTAACAACTGATGACTTCAGTAGATATCATCAGTTGTTATCTTCAGTCTTTGTCTTCAGACTTTGTGCTTCAGTAGAAGGTCTTCAGTTCTTCAGTTCTTCAGCTTTTGATTCTTCAGCACTTGTCTTCAGTACTTGAAGTCTTCAGTACTTGTATGATCAGTACTTCAGACTTCAGTACTTGTCTTCAGTACTTTAGAGTCTTCAGCTGTTGTTCTTCAGTTCTTTGATCTTCATACTTTGTTCTTCAGACTTTGTCAGAACAGCTGATGGTTGGAGCTAAGATGCTCTCGAGTCTGACATTCAAGCAAGAGAACACAATAGCTGATGGGAGTCTTCAGCAGTTGTTGCAGTGGCATGTGGGACTTAGAGGTTTTCCTGATCTTGGCTCATTGGTTCTTTTGGTCCAACAAACTCCCCCTGAACCAATGCAGCCAAAACCTCTAATTATTGGTTGTCCCACTTATTGGTGGCATAATGATTGGTCTATTTCCTTCTAGATCAGATTAGAAGTTGACCCAGATAAGCACTGGCCTGAGAGGTAGTCTCTAGTGTTTGTTTGGCTAAGTATGGATGAGAGCTCTGTCTTGGGGATTTGGACACAGAGCTGTTGTCCCATCCATGAGATCTACCTCCCATGTACAAGCCGGTAGGATTCTCGGGTGTAGGCTCGGACAAAGATCATTTGTTCTTCTTTGGTCATGCCCTCATCCCCACCATCGAACAATCCTTCACGGCCGTACATCTCTGAGACATACTTGACCTGTTTCCATTTTTGAGCTCAACTGTTGTGATTTGCCTATAAGCAAATTCATCTGGATGTCTGCCCTCTAGCAACAAGTTGAGCTCATCTTTGTGGAAGTTCTCAAGCTTCTTATAAACTAAGCCTTTCCTCACCATCCTGTTCTCCAACATCATTCCAGGAGGTTGCTTAGATTTATAAGCTTTCTCGAACTCATCCACAATTTCCCAGGGTGTTATTACAAGAGCCACAATGATTTCTTCATCTACAATCCTTTTCATCTGGCTCTTGTACCTCACAGGAATATCTTTCTTTGTGATCCTGTGAGCCACCCTAGGATCAGGCCAAGTCCTCACTCTCTCTTTGCTATATTGGAAGGTTTGTTTGAGAGTGAAGAGTCTCAGAGCTTCTTTCTTCATATTCATGATAGAGGTAGAGGCAGCATATGCTTGGTCAATTGACTTAAGCATTTCAGCATCATGAAGATGCTGCTGTGCCTCTTCCTCTATCTTCACCCTCACAGTGTCCATCTGTGAGGTGGGAGTGATGGTTTGGGATTTGGCTTTTGGTAGAGGAATGACTGCTGAAAGGGGCAGTCTATCCTCCTCATCCTCCTCTTCTTCTTCTTCTTGCAGCCTCAACACCCTTCTCTTCTTCTTCAAGGGTGGATCATTGGCTGCGGGTTTTGATGGTGAAGGGGTTGGTTTAGTGGGTTGTGGTTGGGTTGTTGGTGTGGGAATGTTGGCAGGCACTGCTAGTAACCTAGAGATAAGGGCTGGTTTGGTCAGTTTTACTAGCAGTGTCCTGTTCCCAGCACCGGCTTCAGAGAGGGCCTCAGCGACCAGTCCCTTAGTGAAATCACCAGCCGAACAGATCTTGGTGGTTATTGCCAAGAGTCTGTCCCTGGTCCATGCCTTGACATCAAGGACTGGTCTGCCCAGGTACTTCGAAGTGAACCTACTCATAGCCTCAAGTTTCTTTCTTTCCTCTTGGCTATGAGTAGTCCATCGGTACTCAATCTCTCTTCTCTCCATATTCCTGATCTCTTGATCTAGCAAGGCAGTGTCCTTGTCAAAGCCTTGCCTGAACAACTGTTCAATGACAGAGTCCATTGAACGGCTATGCTCAGCATCAGCCTCCTTGACAAGGGCTGCTAGATCAGGATCAGCCACCTTCTTTCCCTCCTCTCCCTTTTTCTTATCAGTGACACTGAAATCCTTTTGGATTTCAGCCACTTCTATTTGCTCTACCTCCCTCTCTTTCCTCTTCCCTTTCTCCTTCACCTTCCTAGTCTCCTCAACCAACTCCCTCTCTACCACCACCTCTTTTTCTGCCTCTTTCTCCTCCTCACCCATCTTCCTCTTGACTTGCACTGATGTCTCCCCCTTTTTGGGTGCATTGGTTGGGGTTCGACTAGCAGCAAGTGCCTTAGAAATGGCAACCTCCACCAAGGGTTGTATGTATGTGGGAAGCCTCTCATCAAGGGTTTGAATGATTAAGTCTTTAAGCATGGGTGTGATGAGAGGTAGGGATTTGTGGAGGATAGCATCCAGCTGCTCAGGGGGGTTCTGACCCTGAGAGCTAGTGCGAGAAGCAGGGGCTGGTGGCTGAGTTTGTGGGAGTGGCTCAGTGTTTGTGAGACCTTCGGGTGAAGGTGCCATCTGTGGGGTAGTGGTGGCAGATGGACTTCTATCCTGAGTCATTTGAGCAAGCAGCTCTTTGAGTCTGCTAATCTCATCCTCTAGGATAGTGTTTTGAGCTACTACATCGTAGAAGAAGCTCAGGTCATCATCAGCATGAGCTGAATCACCTGACCTCCTGACAATGTCAGGATGTACATGCCCTGAGTGTGGCTCAATAAGAGCATGTGCCCCTTGTTCATGGTACTGGGGACTTCTAGCCTCCGGATTGGATCCATCATCGGCCATTGCCTCTGGTGAGGTCTTATTGATGTTACCAGCTTCACCCTGCTCAGATGTTGATGCAGGGGAAGTGGCAGCCTCACCAGATTGTCCCATCTCCCTAGCCACACTGGGAGATTGGACTGATTCTCTGTGCTGTGGGCTCCCACCAGCACTTGTATCCACCCCCTCTTCGGTTGGAGTCTCCCCAGTTGTAATAGGTTTCTGGGGAGAGGGTGGAGTGCTCAGATGGGTCAGCACTTTGGCTATTGCCAATGTAGGGCTTTGTGGGGCGGCCTCATCAGTAGATTGGCTAGAAGCAGAGTGCACATGGGGAGGACTGTGCGCTTCAATGGCAGTCTTCTCAAGTGAGATAGACCCCAGTAATGTGGTTGCCCCAATATTGGTTGCATCAGGCTCCTGTTGAGAGGAAGCCTGGGCGGTTGTGGTGGGTGGAGTCGTGGTACCTGCTGGGAGAATCGAACCAGTAGGCACATCCTGCCTTTGTGTTGCAGGGGCATCCTCAGGGGACTCATCTCCCTGAGTAGCCTTTTTTGGCTTCTTTTTGGCTTTGGGTTTGGAGGGGACTTTGGATTTGGAGGTGGAGGCTGCTGCGTGGGTTTTCGCAGCCGGCCAGCCTGTTTGAGTGTTTGGTCAGTGTTGTGCCTGGAGTATACCTCGGCTAGAACAGCCATGGCAGGGAATCCAGTGCCAACTAGTCCCTCAGCCTGAAGCTGGTTTTCTATTATGGCCATAATGAACCGAGGATACAAGATCCATCGGTTAGAAATTGGTTTTGTGGCCATATCCTTTATTTCCAAAAATATTATATCAGTTAAGTTTAACGGTTGGTTTTCAAGGATAGAGAACAATACCTGTTGCCACCTTGTGGACATCTGGTCCCACGAAGAGGTTTTGGGAGCCAGACACACGTTCACCATGTGGAAGATCAGTCGTTGAGGGTCAGGGAAGTGTTTCTTTAACAAGGTGGAGGCGGAGAGGTTACCCTGATAGTCATGGGATGTGAATGAGAGATCCAGGGCACCTTTGGGGTAGGAGGTTGGGTGGGTGGCATCCTCCAGCTCTAGGGTTTGGCGTAGTGTAGCTGGAGTGATAACCACGGGGTGGCCGTTGACGGAGGACCGGAGAGAGACCTCGCCATCCTGCTCTCCGGTTTGGACGGTTACATTCGTCCAAAACTCCGCCAAGGAGTCGGTGTATATAGTGGGGTTTAGGAGAAAAGCCGTTTTGTATGGTGAGTCGTGCATAAGATCTAGGGCTTGGTGAAATTTGGGCCATAATGGCGATTTGGTGAGATGGGCGACACAGTTGTGTCGAGGTTTCAGTTGCATGTTCGCCATTAATGGTGTATGGGAATTTCAGAGGTTTGAAAAGATTAGGTCAAATAAGGAGTAAATGCTCTGAAGGTGGGGTATTTATAGGGTAGGTCAAAGGTTGAAAGAAAACTACTGAAGGTTTTGGTGTTAGTTATCAGTTGTTGAAACAACTGATGACGTGGTTTTAACCTTCAGTGGTTGTAACATCTGAGGACGTGGTGTTAGTCGTCATTAGTTTAAACTACTTAGACCTTGGTTTTGTCCTTCAATGTTGTAAACGTCTGAAGATTACTGTCAGTCTTCAGTAGTTATGAACTACTGATGACCTAATATTCTTCTTCAGACGTTGTAACAACTGAAGACTTGGTATTAGCCTTCAGTAGTTGTAAACTACTGAGATCAGTAGTTGTGAACTACTGAAGACATGTTATTGCTTCAGATGTAAACAACTGAGGACTTGGTGTTAGCCTTCAGTAGTTATGAACTACTGATATCAGTAGTTGTGAACTACTGAAGACATGGTTTTGTCCTTCAGTTGTTTGGGTATGAAACAGCAGCTGTTGTCATCAGCTGATGAGAAATTACTCATCAGCTGTTTCCGTCAAATCAGTTGTTTCATACTAGCCTCCACACTTATCAGCTCTTTGGCTGACTTTCAGATGTTTCATTGACCCTTCAGCTCTTGTGAAGATATATGCCTTCAGCTCTTGTGATCAGATGTTCACAAGTGCTGATAAAATATTCTTCAGAGCTGGTGAACAAATTTTGTCTTCAGTACTTGTGTAAGATTACACATCAGTACTTGTGAGCAAAATTTGTTCTTCAGTACTTATTTATTTGAAAATCATACATCAGTAGTTGTAATCCACCTCACTACAT
Organism: Flaveria linearis; assembly: GCA_024085815.1. NCBI lineage: Eukaryota > Viridiplantae > Streptophyta > Magnoliopsida > Asterales > Asteraceae > Flaveria > Flaveria linearis. Next base: position 22,974,820 of record CM044017.1, on the reverse strand, counting down.
CAGTTGTTTTCAATAAATAATGTACATCAGTACTTTGAGTCATTTTAGTATTCAGTAGTTGTGAAAGAGCTGAAGACTAAATTACTCATCAGTACTTGTATTTGACCTTTGCTCTTCAGTAGTTGTGAAGTAAGAGCATCAGCATAGGTCAAATCAATCAAGCTGCAGCATACCAAGCCTTAGTACCAAATTTTGAAATGTAGCACTATCTAAAGGCTTAGTAAAAATGTCTGCAAGCTCATCAGCACTAGGCACAAACTTAGGATCAATCAGACCTTTCTCATAGCAATCCCTGATAAAATGATGTCTGATCTCAATATGTTTGGTCCTTGAGTGCTGGACTGGATTCTTAACAATACAAAGAGCTGAAGCACTGTCCATTAGTAATGGAGTCTTAGTCTCAGTAATGCCATAATCCAGAAGTTGGTTCTGAAGCCAGAGTATTTGAGAGGTACAACTTGCAGCAGCAATATACTCAGCTTCAGCAGTGGATGTAGCAATTGATGTTTGTTTCTTACTCTGCCAAGAAACTAAACAATTGCCTAGGAATTGGCAACCCCCAGAAGTGGATTTTCTGGTGACTTTGCATCCTGCATAGTCACTATCAGAGAAAGCAACTAGTTTGCAAGAATGCCCAGCTGAATACCAAAGTCCTAGTGATTGGGTACCTTGCAAATATCTAAAGATCCTTTTGACTGCAATCAAATGGCATTCTTTAGGTGCAGCCTGAAATCTAGCACAAGCACATGTTGAAAACATGATGTCTGGTCTAGAAGCTGTAAGGTACATCAAGGACCCAATCATACATCTATAAAGGGTTTCATCAACCGCTTTACCTTTCTGATCTACATCTAGTTGTGTGATGATGCTCATGGGAGTAGAACAGGGCTTACAGGTTTGTAAATCAAACTTATTCAACAACTCTTTGGTATACTTGGACTGATGGATGAAGATTCCATCATCCAGTTGTTTGATTTGCAAACCCAGAAAGTACTGTAATTCTCCCATAGCACTCATTTCAAACCTTAGCTTCATAAGCTTTGTAAATTCATCACACAACTTTGGATCAGAGGATGCAAAGATGATGTCATCAACATAGATCTGAACAAGGAGCTTATGTTGTCCCACAGTCTTGATGAATAAGGTTTTATCAATGGTGCCTCTAGTGAACTTATTCTCTAGAAGAAAGGTTGAGAGTGTCTCATACCAGGCTCTAGGTGCTTGCTTCAGCCCATAAAGAGCCTTATCAAGCTTGTACACCCAATCAGGATGTTTATTGTCCTCAAAGCCTGGTGGTTGACACACATAAACCTCTTCTTTTATTTTCCCATATAGGAAGGCACTTTTGACATCCATTTGATAAACCTTAAGACTGTGAAAGGCAGCATAAGCTAAGAACAGTCTGATTTCTTCCAGTCTGGCCACAGGTGAGAAGGTCTCATCATAATCGATGCCTTCTTCCTGTGCAAACCCTTGAACAACCAGTCTAGCCTTGTTCTTGACAATTTGGCCCTTCTCATCTGTTTTGTTCCTAAATACCCACTTGGTGCCTATAGCACACTTACCTTTGGGTAGTGGAACAAGCTCCCACACTTGTTGTTTCTTAAATTGAAGAAGCTCAAGCTGCATAGCTTCCACCCATCCATTGTCTCTTAAAGCAATATGATAGTTCTTTGGCTCTTGCTGACTGATGAAGAGAGCATAGAAGCAGAAGTTGGACAATTGATTCCTGGTTGAAACTCCAGCATGGATATCACCAATGATCTGTGATGTGGGGTGATTCCTGAGCTCTTGATAGACTATGATATCTGTGCAAGTGTTTGTAGACCCATCAGCAGCAACAGATGGTGATGGAGATTCCTGAAACCATGTAGAGGATGGCAGCTCAAACGAAGTAGAGCAAGCAGAAATCTCATCAGCATTTGTAGTGAATGGAGCTGCTGAGGCTACAGGAGCATCAGGTTCAGTGGACTCGGGCAGGTTGTCACTGATCCTGAAGAGGTGAGTACTGACTACATCATCATCAGTACCACCAGGTGGAGGTTTGTTGACAGGCTCAACAGATGGTGGTTGATAAGGAACATATTGCAGTATGTCCAGATCAAACAACTCCACAGGGTTTTGTGGAATCTTGTCCTTTGGAGATTCATTGAACTTGACATGCAAAGTTTCTTCAACTCCCTTTGTTCTACAGTTGAAGACTCTGTATGCCTTGCAAGTTGATGAATAACCAACAAAATACCCTGCATCCACCTTACTAGCAAACTTCTGGAGTGGGTTGCTAGTGTTGAGAATGAAACATGGACACCCAAAGGCTCTAAAGAATGAAATAAGAGGGGCCAAGTGATGAAGAACTTCATAAGGAGTTTCATCAACCTCTTATTTACTAAAGCTCTATTCTGTACATAGCAAGCTGTATTGACAGCTTCAGCCCAAAAGGTCAGTGGCAACCCAGAGTCAGCCAACATTGACCTTGCTGCTTCAATGAGGGTCCTGTTCTTTCTCTCCACCACTCCATTTTGCTCAGGAGTTCTAGGAATGCTAAACTGCCTTCTAATTCCCTTGGACAGGTAGAAGTTATCAAGAGTGTGGTTTCTAAACTCTGTTCCATTGTCACTCCTCACACACTTGACCTGTAGGGAATACTGCTTTTCTACATGTAACACAAAGTTCATTATTGTCTTTGCTGCTTCATCCTTGGAGTGCAAGAAGAAAGTCCATACAAACCTGGAATAATCATCCACAATTACCAGGCAGTATTTCTTCTTTGCCATGCTCATTACTCTGACAGGACCAAAGAGGTCCATGTGCAGAAGCTGTAAGCAGGCAGTGGACTTTGGTTCTTCTATTGAAGGGAATGAAACTTTGTGTTGTTTTCCTTTCACGCAAGCAGTGCAGTCATCTTCACACTTGAACTCCTTCTGAGGCAATCCTCTTACTAAACCATGGCTTATAAGCTGATTCATGTTTTTGAAATTAACATGACCCAGCCTTCTATGCCATAGTGTAGACTCTTAAGGAGATGCCTTGGAGAATAGGCAAGGATGGCCTTTTAGATCCATCTTTTGGAAAGATCTAAGGCATACACTCTTCCTGTCTTGTTGGCCTTCAGGAGAGTGTGTTCATCCAATGCCTTGTCAATCAAACTCAGAACTTTGGATGACAGAATCCGACAGTTCTGGCTTGTGAAAAGGGCAACATGGCCTTTGTCACACATTTGACTGACACTCAAGAGATTGTACTTGAGATTCTCCACATGGTTAACATCATCAAACCTTATTTCCCCATTAGAAACAAAGCCTTTACCAATGATGTAACCTTTTGCATCATTGCCAAAGGAAACAAATCCCTTCTTTCCTTGAGAGTAGTCATTAAGAAGGGAGCTGCTTCCTGTCATGTGCATGGATCCTCCACTGTCTACATACCAGATGCTTCTATGGCATGTTGAAGAACCCTGCAAACACAACCATGTGTTAGTTTGTCTTGGAGACCCAAACCTGCTTGGTTTTGGGTCTGTTCTCAGCTACAGGTGCAGCACTAACAGGTGTGTTGTGTGTGACAGCTTGAGATGAAGAAGATGGTACAGAAGAGGAACCCTTTGGCTTGGACTTCCTTTTCTGTGGTTTCAACACAGGAGCATCTAAGTGGTTGACTCTTCCCACTAGCTGCTGAACCATCATCACCAACTGTGTCTGATTTTGTGATAAAGCCTTCAGCTCTTCAGACACATTGGAGTTTGCTGATGATGAGTTCCTATGTTGTACCATCTTTTTCTGAGCAACCTCAGCTGTTGCCTGAGTAATCCCTACCTTCTTTTTAGATTTAGTTTTGGGCTTAGGGATTTCAGGCTTGGATGTTGCTAGTACAAACTTGGTTTCAAACTCATTCTTCATTTTATTGATGCTCTCAGTAATTTTCTCCTTCTGTTTGAGTTTGGAACCCCTTTTGTACCAGCAATCATCAGTAAGATGATTGAACAAGCCACATATCTCACATGGCTTTTTCTTCATCTTATGCTGATCATCAGCTGAAGAGGATTTAACTGCTGAAGACTTGTTCTTCAGCTGTTTGTCATCAGTACTAGCAGTTTTCTTCCTAGTGCCTGCTTTCCTGGTATCCTCTCTAGTTGTCTTCAAACCTTTCCTACTGTTAGTTTTCTTCTCTTCAGTGCTAACAGTATTTGAGGTTTGAACTTCAGATGTTGTCACTTGCTCTCTAGTACCTTCAGTACTTCTAGTAACAACACCTGAGTTGATCAGCCTTTTGGTCATGTGACAGTCAGCATTTGAACCATCAGCTGTTGTGGCATCAGCTGATTGGTTTTGATAGGAGTTAATGCTGACATCTATCTCTGATGATGCTGAATCAGAGGATAGCAGGTCACATGAAGAGAAGGATTGGTTATTGCTCTCCCCATCAGATTCAACTTCTGCTCTTAAAGTGAAATCTGTAGGAGGAGCAGTGTGATTATAACCAATGCCAAACTTCACATTGGAAGCTGATTGCTTGCTAAGAAGCATTTCAAAACCCTTGCATGATTGCACCCATCGATCACACTCAACTTGGGTGGTTGCAAGAGTTTCCTTGAGGTCTTTGTACTTCTCCAGAAGTACATCTTCCCTAGCTTTATCATCTTTGATTTGGCATTTAAGCTTGTAAATCTCATCATTTTTATCTTTTAGAACAACCTCAAAGTCAGCTTTTCTTTTGGAAATTGTTTGCTCAAGCTCAAGATTTTTATCTATTAAAGCTACATTTGCTTCTCTAATAGAAGCAAATGCTGCTATGCATGACTCTGAACAAAGCTTGGCTTTTGCCTCAGTGGATACCTGAGATAAGGCATTGGATGATGACCCTTCAGCAGAATCAAGGGCCATCAGAGCAAGATTTCCAAAAGGTTGGTCACCCCCATGTTGACCAGCACCTTGAAGTAGTTGATCCTGACCAGATAGCTCTTCTGGTAGACTACTCCAGTCAACAACAGTTGGGGTGAAAAAGCTTTGTTGTTGAGGTTGTGTGTGGTGATGAGATTGGGAAGATTGAGGCTCTGGAAGAGCATGAGGTGGTTGAGCCGGGGGTGCTTGAGTTTGACTAGGCTGAGGCATGTAGTAACAGGGGTAAGGATATGGCATATGACCCTGTGGCACAAAATAAGCAGGTGGTGCCTGTGCCTGAGATGGATGGGTAGAACTGTAGGAAGGATGCCTTTTGTGCTGTGAGCTATTACTGGGAAAAGTCACAAAGGGTGCAGATGAGTTAGATCCAGATGATCTACACCTCTTGCAAAGTGTAAGCCTTTGGCACTTGTGACACCTCAACTTGCTCTTGTCAAAACCAATTTTGGTTTTGCCAGAGAGTCCTGGGAATTTCCTACCAGTTCTCTTGTACAACTTTTGAGAGTGGATATTTATCATTGCCATTTGGTTCAAAATATCCATCTCTTCCAGATCATCATCTGGAATGCCCTTCAAGTCCTCCATCAGAAAACACAAGTTGTCACCACCACCTCCTGAACTACTAACACCAACAAAAGCTTGTTCTGAGTTAGTAGAGAAATCAATATGCTCATCATAAGAACTTTCTGATGAGGTATATTCTGACTCATGACTTATCAAGGCAGCATTACCTTGGACAAAGTCATCAGCAAGTTTGCCAGAAGATGAGAACTTCCTCTTTTGCTCTACCTCTCTCTCAAAAGTGAGCAATTTCCCATGAAGTTGGGTGAGAGATAGAGTGTCCAGGTCAGCACTGGAGCGTAGGACAATGGTATATGTGTCCCATCTCTCAGGCAATGACCTGAGGAACCTGTTGTTCATCTGGCTTTTGGAGTACTCTTGTTTGACCATCTTCAGCTCAGAAATCAAACAAGAGAACCGCTCAAACTGCTGGGTCAGAGTCTCACCCTTTCTATATGAGAATGTCTTATATTGTTGGGCGAGGATTTCCCTATTGTTTGCTAAGACCGAATCAGTTCCTCCAAATTGTTCCTTTAGAGCAACCCATAGGTCATGAGCAGACTCATGATGCAAGAGCCCTGAATATATCTCATTAGGAATAGCCATGGCTAGAATTCCATGGGCTCTAGCATCAATTTCGAACAGCTTTAGATATTCGTCCGAATATTGTTCAGGTTTCTTCGCAACCTGTTCATTAGATTCCGGGACGCTCACCATAGGCTTGTATGGCCCATGCACCACTGACTTCCAACAACCAGCACTGTTGACAGCCAAGTGGTGTAGCATACGTCTTTGCCATATGTTATACTCGTTCCTAACCAGCATCGGAGGCTTGGTTGCGGAACCAGTATTGTGAGGATCATTAGTTGGTGTTATCATCTCAGGTTTTAGTCAAAAACAAGTTTAAACAAGACAAACGTAACTCGAAACCACCAAAAGACCTCAAGATTTTGGCCAGAAACAGCAGAAACTCACTCTCTATGGCTAATTCTTGCAAATTGCTAATTCGATCAAACAGAGAGATCAAAAGAGCAGTTTCAAATGATCAATAGTTAAATCGATCAATGATTAACCTGCTCTGATACCATTTGACAGGATCTCAGCCTCTCGTTTGATCAATCAGATTATGTTTGCAGCGGATTTAGCTCATTAATTAGCGATTAATGCAAGAACATAAAAGATATTGCATGTAAAAGCACAAGCATAGAGAGAGAAAAGAGTTCTGCGAAGTAATAAATGTTCTATTGCTTAGCACGTTTCGGCCATTAATACAGAATGGTTCCCCATCCTTTTATAGGCGGCAAAAGGATGGGCTGATGTCCTTTTTCTGACATCAACTGAATATTAAAATTACAACTGACAAAACATAAAACCACTGAAGATGTCAACAACTGACATCTTCTTACAAAAGTTTCCTAAGTACTGACAAAAGTAAAACTACTGAAATCCTACAACGACTGAAGAACAAACTCTTCAGTCGTTTATAACTACTGATACTATAACAACTGAAGAACATGCTCTTCAGCTGTTGTACAACTACTAAAACAAAATAAACTACTGAAAAGGAAAAACCATCACAACAACTGAAGAAGACTTCTTCAGCTGTTGTGACAAACTCTGAGTCTTCAGTACTTGGTCTTCAGACTTGGCTTCAGATGATGTAACAACTGATGACTTCAGTAGATATCATCAGTTGTTATCTTCAGTCTTTGTCTTCAGACTTTGTGCTTCAGTAGAAGGTCTTCAGTTCTTCAGTTCTTCAGCTTTTGATTCTTCAGCACTTGTCTTCAGTACTTGAAGTCTTCAGTACTTGTATGATCAGTACTTCAGACTTCAGTACTTGTCTTCAGTACTTTAGAGTCTTCAGCTGTTGTTCTTCAGTTCTTTGATCTTCATACTTTGTTCTTCAGACTTTGTCAGAACAGCTGATGGTTGGAGCTAAGATGCTCTCGAGTCTGACATTCAAGCAAGAGAACACAATAGCTGATGGGAGTCTTCAGCAGTTGTTGCAGTGGCATGTGGGACTTAGAGGTTTTCCTGATCTTGGCTCATTGGTTCTTTTGGTCCAACAACCTTCGTTCTACTTCCATGTCAGTCGGTTCTTCTCCTTTCAATTTACCTTAATTTCCTTCCATTGCCAACGTTTTTGGGTTTTAGAACTACCGATTTCAACAACAACTTAAGGTAATATTCTTCAATTAGGGCTTGTTTACTTAATGTACTTTTTGTTTTTGCTTATTATTCATCCCCATCTACAAGATTATAAAACAAATTTGCCAGCGGAATGATTGGCCGGACAGAGGCTAGGGCTCCTTCCTTCCCACCGAGTCCTTTCTTGTGTGTCGGAGATATAAAGCAAGCGCACCGTAAAAGAACGGGAACTGGGTCGCTCTATTCTATGTCGAAGCATTCCGAGGCATAACAACACACTCACACGATCTTTGCCGACAGATAGGAGCATTTGGTGGAACGGGTGAACTACACTTGCTTTTGGATAGCTGTGTGGGACAGAGGGCTCATGTTATAATATATATTATAATGCTATATCGGTGGCTACAGTACCACCGACCATAGCATGAGTCATCCTCGCCTGCTACCTGTTAAACCACCTCCTCAACAGGTGTTGCTCAACTCCTTTCCTTACGGCGATGGTCTTGAAGAAGAACTATTGAATTATTAGAACGATTTCTATCTTGAAGATGATGATTGGAACGGTTAGCGGCATGATCCAAGTTTCAAATCGTAAGCCATCATCCTCATCTATGCTTCTTTTATGGGTTGAGATTGAAACTTAATTCTGATTTTACAGGGACCTAGGGTTCTTTCATTAGCCGTTTGTTCCCTTTTAAAAGCGTGAGCAAACAACAAACTACTGCCCCTCCTTCACGTTCGTTCTATTGCCACGTCAGTCGGTTCTTCTCCTTTCGATTTACCTTAATTTCCTTCCATTGCCAACGTTTTTGGGTTTAAGAACTACCGATTTCAGCAACAACTTAAGTTAATATTCTTCAATTAGGGCTTATTTACTTAATGTACGTTTTGTTTTTACTTATTATTCATCCCCATCTACAAGATTATAAAACAAATTTGACTTCATCAAGTCCCAAGTTTGTTAGAGATTAAAAGTATTGGTGGGAGAATGTAGGAAGCACAACGATTGCAGTTGGATCCGATGATGTTGCTGTCATCACCGTCATCAACCACCTGTTAATTTGCATTTGTTTGATTGTAATCACTTATCTTACTTCAAGATTTTTACACTAAATGTGATTCTTTGAATTGAATTTGAAGCTTTATTGTTGTGATTTTCACTTATAATCCATAATCATGTTGGTTTCCCCAATTTCGATTACTCTAGTGTGTGTTATTAAATTTGAGATCATTAGTGATACCCGGGTGTTCTACAACCAGTTTAGAGTTAATAATATCTCAAGGAAATAACAAATTAGATTACTTTATCATATAAATAAATAGAATTTGTTATTGATTTATAAAGAAACCATTTTAATCTTGCATATAAAAGCATCAGGTATAATCATCTATGTCTTTCTCTACTCTTTTTCTAATCCTATGGACCTATGAATAACACACAAATTTGTATGTGAAGATTGTTGGGTTCAGTGGTATCATCGTTAGTTTATTTATCAAAAACAGTTTTGATAATTATTAATCAGATTACTAACAGTTAACGCAGCGGAGTAATAATAAAATACCAGAATGAACCCGACAGGATCTGGGTTACAAACAATGCAAATACAGAATATAAATAACCTACTGATGAGATATAATATACCTTTGTGGTTAATAATTAACCGTTTAAGACACCGAGGGACAACGAATGAATGCTAGAATCTACGAACAATAAATTGGAACACAGTGGTTGCGGCTCTAAGAGGCGTGGTCCACGGTTGCAATCAAATATATCGGTTGTTTGTGATAGGAAGGAAAATTCAACTATCTATCTTATTTCTTCTTTGTGTTTGAAGATACGAAGAGAGATGGAAAGAAGATAATCTTCTGCGTTTTTTTCTTCACGACTTCAAGTTCAGATTCTGTGCTAAAGATGCATAAGACGTGTGTGAGAGCTGAGTGTTTGCAGAGTTCTCATGGGATGAAAGAATAAAAGTGTATTAAAAGATGAAGAAAAGCAAAGCTTTTGTGCTTTCCTTGTTGGCCACTTTACCAAACCCACCATGTGTTTATGTCCTTCCAATAATGCAGAGATAGTGCATATGACTTTTCAAAAGGAATTTTTTTATTTATTTTTCTTTAATAAATAAATATTAATACTAAATAATTTATAACAATTATAAATTATAAAAAAAACCGATATAGTTCGTAAGTGCCAGTTAATCAAATTAAGTGGACTTAATATTTGTTGTCCAAGGTGTAACTCTTACGGGTCATAGCTCGGTTGGCAACGTGACGTAACCGAACCCGTACATAATCCAACAAGCTCCCACTTGGACGGCATTCGGTTAAATTCCACGTAGACAGTTAGCGGCGCTCTAGCTGCACATGGCTGCCCCCAACAAGGTATGACACTTTAAAGTCATTAACCCAACATCTTCTTCTAGTATCATTTTACTATAACAAGACAATAAACTTATGGTGATCATAGTCATTTATCCTTTCTGTAAAAGACATCAATTGAGTCATTGAGATTAATTATCATATAGGACTCAATCATTATAGTTGTCGATCTAGATTCAAAATGGTCCAATCAAACACACAGTCAGTTTGGGTGAGGCCTCACACTTCACCAATTTGAATCAATGAGGGCGCCACGATGTCTAACTGTTACATATAATGTAAGAGTACAGAATCCCTTATTGACTACATACAACTCCCACTAAACTTCAGAATTATTCCCAACCAAAGCCTTTATGACCGGCAGTTACGCGACAGCGTTTGACAGTGATCAAAGAATAACCCTCGGTAAACGGAAGTTCTAGTATGCATCTCAGGTCATAGGATACTAAATGAGTATACCAGTATCAAAGCATCTTATAATTAAGATGGTTTGTGGCGAGTTACATCCAACGTCATTCATAATGAGATCTGTGAATTTAGAAGTCAACTCCTTGAGTCTAAATTCAGAATAGTATTAATTCAGAATTGTTCCCACAAGTCTGACCGACTATGGATAATTTAGAACACAATATCCATGGATTAAACGTATTAAAATTGAACACAGTTATAGGATTCATAATTGTATCTATATCAGTAGATCAAAATGAATTCAAAAGTATAACTGTTTAAAAGTTCATACATCCAAATACTAAATCAAAACATATCACTAGCTAATCTAAGCCCGATCGCATTTCTATGCAGATCATGCTTGTTCTGAGTCATGGGCTTAGTAAACGGGTCTGCTAGGTTTTGATCTGTGTCGATTTTTTTTATCACGATGTCTCCCTGTTTCACTATGTCCCGTATATAATGAAACTTCCTCTGAATGTGCTTGGCCCTGTGATGAGATCTGGGCTCTTTGGCTTGAGCAATAGCACCTGTGTTATCACAAAATATCTCGATTGGTTGCTGAATACTTGGAACCACATCGAGATCGGCTATGATCTTCTTTATCCAAGCAGCTTCCTTTGCAGCATCAGATGCTGCAATGTATTCAGATTCAGTGGTAGAATCTGCCACCACACTTTGCTTGGAACTTTTCCAAGAGATGGCTCCACCATTGAGTGTGAATACAAAACCAGATTGTGAGCGAGAGTCGTCTCGGTCAGTTTGAAAACTAGCATCAGTGTAACATCTTACAGTGAGCTGTTCTTCAACTCCTCCATATATTAAAAACATGTCTTTAGTTCTTCTCAAGTACTTCAGAATGTTCTTAACTGCAGTCCAATGGGCAAAGCCAGGGTTTTGCTGATAACGGCTAGTAATGCTCAAGGCATACGAGACGTCAGGTCTAGTGCACAGCATAGCATACATGATGGAACCAATCGCTGAAGCATATGGAACCTTTTCCATTCGCTTAATATCAATGTCCGTTGAAAGAGATTGCGATTTGTTCAAAACGGTACCTTTAGTCATTGGAACACCTTCTTTCTTGGAGTTTTCCATCTTAAAGCGCGTCATCATTTTGTCTATGTATGTGCTTTGACTAAGCCCTAGAAGCCGCTTAGATCTATCCCTATAGATCTTTATTCCTAGAATGTAAGCAGCTTCTCCAAGATCTTTCATTGCAAAACAAGCTCCCAACCATTTTTTAACTTCGTTAAGCATTGAGATATTGTTTCCAATGATCAGTATATCATCCACATACAATATGAGGAACGATATAGTGCTCCCACTAGCCTTTCTGTAAACACAAGGCTCATCTTCACTTTTGATAAAACCGAATTCGACGATTCTCTGATCAAAATGAAGATTCCAGCTACGGGATGCCTGTTTAAGTCCATAAATGGACTTATTCAGTTTGCACACCTTATTTGGATATTGTGGATCGACAAAACCATCAGGCTGAACCATATAGACATCCTCAGAGAGATGTCCATTTAGAAAAGCGGTTTTGACATCCATTTGCCATATCTCGTAATCGTAGTATGCGGCTATGGCAAGCAATATCCTAATCGATTTGATCATAGCAACGGGTGAGAAAGTTTCATCATAATCAACACCTTGAGTTTGAGTGAAACCTTTCGCAACTAGCCGTGCTTTATAGGTGTGTATATTTCCATGCATGTCGGTTTTTCTCTTGAAAAGCCACTTGCTCCCTACAGCCCGTGAACCGGGAGGTAGCTCAACCAAGTCCCAGACTTGATTGTCTCGCATGGATTGCATCTCGGCGTTCATGGCATCTAGCCATTTCGCAGATTCCGGATCTGAGATAGCAGATTTGTAGTTAGTAGGTTCATCACCAGAATCAGCTACTACCAGAACCTCAGGACCCTCTAGATTCCAAAAATATCTGTCAGGTTCTTTGCGAGTTCTGCTACTTCTGCGAACGCTTGTGTTTATGTCTGAATCAGTAATAATTTCTTCTTGTTCAGATGCATCGACTACATCAGCGTTTGTTTGTGGTTCTCAAATTTCTTCAAGATCCACAATATTACTTACAGTTCCTCGATCAAGAAACTCTTTCTCGAGGAAATGTGCCTTCCTTTTGATGGAAATCATATTTGCATCAGGATGGTAAAAGTAATACCCGCTTCTATTATAGTATCCAACGAAAATAGCTTTTTCGCCTCGAGGATCTAGCTTGTCATTAGACTCACTAGTGACATAAGCATCACATCCCCATACTCTAAGGTAAGACAAATTGGGTTTAGACCCATGCCATATCTCATATGGAGTTTTATCTACCTTCTTAGTCGGTGCCAGATTGACAAGGCGGGCGGCGGTCATAAGAGCATAACTCAAAAAGGAGTGAGGTAAGTTTGTTCTACACATCATCGATCGAACCATATTAAGTAGGGTTCGATTTCTCCTCTCACTCACGCCATTAAGTTGGGGTGTGCCGGGTGGAGTAAACTGTGAAACAATTCCATATTCCTTTAGATGATCAATGAACTCTTGGCTTAGGTATTCTCCACCTCGATCTGATCGAAGTACTTTGATAGTCTTATCAAGTTGGTTTTCTACTTCGTTCTGAAACTCTTTGAACTTTTCAAAGGTTTCATGTCTATGCTGCATAAGGTAGACATAGGCGTATCGACTATAATCGTCAATAAACGTAACAAAGTATCTTTCGTGATTTCTAGACATGGTTCTGAGAGGACCACATACATCAGAATGTATAAGTGCTAACAGATCCTTAGCCCGTTCACCAACATGGGTGAAAGGATCCTTTGTGAGTTTGCCAGCTAAGCAAGATTCGCATTCATCAAAAGATTCATGTCTTGTGGATTCAAGAATCCCTTCAGACTAAAGCCTTTTCACACGGGCCTTGCTTATGTGGCCAAGTCTACAATGCCATAGAAACGTATCGTTATTCCAGATTTGATACGTTTAGAAAGATTATATACATTATTGTTTGTTTGAATATCAATCTCATAAATACCACTTCGAGGTTTAGCCTCAAAATAAAAGATATTATTCAAGTAGGCAGAAATAACAGCATCATTAAAAACATATTTGAATCCTCGTTCAAACAATAAAGAAACTGAAATAATGTTTCTGGTTAAACCAGGAGCAAACAAACAATTATTTAAAGTAATTACAAGACCAGATGGACAAGAAAGATGATATGTTCCAGTTGCTAGAACCGGTACTCTTTTCCCATCACCAACGATGAGCTCCATGTCGCCTTGTTTCAGTTTTTTTCCACTTTTCAGGCTCCTGCAAGACATTAATGATGTGGTAACCACATCCAGTATCAAATACCCATGTGTTGCTGGAAACAGTGAAAGTTCAATAACATAAATCAGAATACCTGAAGAAGAGCCTTCACCATTGGCCTTCTTCACCTTCAGCTTGGCTAGATAGTCAGGACAGTTACGTCTCCAGTGTCCCATCTTATTGCATTCAAAACAGTGTCGCTCCTCAGGAGGGGGCGCTGCTTTGTTTTTAGCCAGCTGTTTGTTGTTGGTGGCAGGCTTGGCAGCAACAACTTGACCTTTACCCTTATTGTTATAAGTTTTTTTCTTGGGGTTTGGTTTCCTAACACCAGTATATCGGACCATCAACATTTGACTGGCTTTACCTGGTATGTTTTGCTCAGCAGTTTTGAGCATACCGTGTAGTTCAGCTACACTCTTAACCCACGCATTCATATTAAAGTTCATTATGAACTGGTCATAAGAACTAGGCAAGGAGTTCAAAATGAAGTCTACTGCCATTTCATCTTGCATAGGATAACCAAGTTTGGCCATTTGGTCGATGTACCCTTTCATTTTAAGCACATGGGCACTAACAGGTGAGCCTACTTGCATTTTGCAGGATATAAGCTGCTTCATGGTATTATAGCGCTCTTGTCGGGCCTGTTTCTGAAACATGCCCTTAAGTTGCTCAATCATGTCAAATGCAGTCATGTCCTCCATGTTCTTCTGGAGATCAGGAGACATGGTGGCTAGCATAAGGCAGGCTACCTCATCAGCATCCTCCTTAAATTTTTCCCAAGTTCTACGGGCCGCGGCCGTATTGTTTTCAGGCTCGTTGGGAACAGCGCTATCTATAACATAGAGCTTTTTCGCCATCTTGAGAACCAATCTCAGATTGCGGTGCCATGCGAGAAAGTTGGTGTTATCAAGTTTCTCTTTCTCAAGAATAGACTTGAGAATGAAGGAGTTGTTGGTTTCTGAAGACATCTATAAGCAAAATAAATTAATTAGTATTTTCAATATATTGTTTCCTTATTTTAATTAATGACCCATTTACAGTAATTTTAAATAAGGAATGAGAATCTGGCTTGGTCAGTCACTAAAGGCAGCTGGGGCACGCAACATTAGTAAGTGATTAGGCAGACTGACAATGTTTGTCAATTGTGAAAATTGCACAACTCTCGTGTATGAGGCCGCAACGACAACATTTGTCAATGCATTGATACGTTTAGCCTCATCTATGCCCACTTTTCTCTCTAGACATGTTGGTACACATGTCCCCAGTTCTAGTCTAGTGAGCTTAAATGTAATAGACTTCTATCTTGTAACACGTATGTAAGGTTTAATCATTGTAAATGAAAACTCTTTAATGAATGTTTGCTTGATTGCGTAATGTCATATCTATTATTATTGTTGGTTGTTATATACATAATATGACCATGTTATATAGGTTTACAGTTGTGAGACACAGTTCTGAATCATTAAAGGTTCAAGAATGTGTTTGACTAAGAATCTTATTCAGTCGCACGACTGAACCATGCGAATGGTTCAATCGCACGGTTGAATTAGGAGATTGAGTCAATCGCACGGTTGAGTCATCAGACTGACTCAAGCGTACGAATGAATCAATCGTATTACTCAATCGCACGACTGAGCCAGTCGCAAGGCTCAGTCGCACGAATGATATCTGTAACCTATAAATACCACTTAATTCGTGGAAAAACATAACACTTCGAATATTCATAACCCTAGTCGACCCAGAGCGCCCTGTTCGTCTACTCCAACTTCACAGAACGTCCTAGATCATTCCTAATCCATTCTTAACGTTTTCTAATCGTTAGGATTGATCTTGATTTCGTTCTCCCTGATTGGATCGCCAATCAAATAGGATTCCGCACTATTTGATCTGGTATAACTTAGAATCAGTTAGTACTCCGTACGTACACGGTTCTAACAAGTGGTATCAGAGCCTAGGCTCTTGATTCTTCGTTGATTCAATCGTTTTTGTGAAAAAGTCTACGTTTTTACGCGAAAAGATCCATTCTTTCTGCTAAAAATCGAGTCTTTACGTGTGCATGTTCTGAAAAATTAGTGTTTTTCGAGTTTCAGCCGTCTAGGGTGCAAAAACTTGCATTCTAGGTCAAAGTTTGCGAAAAATCTCGTTTTCAGCCGACCCAGTCGCACGATTATCTCAATCGTACGACTGAACCCAATCGCCCAGTTCAGTCGGCCGATTGAGTCAGTCGTTTAGCCAGTCGCCCGATTGAGTCAATCGCCAACTCCAGTCGCCCAGCTGAGTCGTTCGGTCTGTTCAGTCGCCTAAGTATCTCAGTCGCCTTGTTCATTCGTTCGTTTGAGTCCAATCGCATACAGCTAGTGTCAGTCGCATCCCAGTCGTACATCCCAATCGCATTAGCAGCTTAATTCACAAGTTAAAGTAATAAAAGAATGGACTCAGAAAATTATGCCATGTCAGCTGGAAAGGACTCGAGGATACAGAATTTGTTGTTACTGGAGAATGAGATAGGAAACCATAACAAGCCACCCAAACTATTGACTATAGAGGACTTTCCACAATGGAGACAACGTTTTGAGATTTATCTTAATGGCGTGGATACTAACTTATGGAACTCTATTGAGGTTGGTTATAAAATACCCGTGGGAGCTGATGGTGTTCCTTTGACTTTGAGTGGACTCACCGATACACAGAAGGTTGCCTACAATGCAGAGAAGAAGGCCTATGCTATCTTGACTCAGTCCATTCCCAAGCCCATTTTTCACCAATACTCAGAGCACAAGCAAAGTAAAAAACTGATGGAAGTTCTTGAGAAGAGGTATGATGGAAATTCTAATTTAAAGGCACTGAAAGGTAAAGCGTTGAAGAAGGAGTTTGATAACTTCTCAGCAATTGGGAATGAAAGCTTGGATGAAATCATGATCGTTTCTATCATCTGATGAGTGAACTTCACACTCATGGTGTTAAGACGTCAATGGAAGACAAAGTTTTAAGTTTGGCAGATGGTCTACCTGAAAAGTGGGATTCATTCATTTCCACTCTGCGATACAACTCAGTTTTAAAACCTTGGATATAAATGACTTTATTCTAAAACTGAAAAAGGAAGAAGTGCGAAACAAGTACAAGGCAAAGAAGGGTTCTTATGCTCAAGACCCCTCACTCTACAATGTAACTCCTACTTCCACCCCTGCTGTAAAGTCTTCCGGTGCTCCTCTGCAAATAGCCTTCATGTCCAATGCATCTCCAATTGCTGAACAAGGCTCATCATATGCAAATGAGTCTCATGGTGCATCTGGAGTTATTCAAAGTCCCATTGTTACTCAGTCTGCAAAGTTGACGACAGAAAATCTGGGAAAAGTAACAGTGGAGGTCGCTAAAGAGCACATGGATCTACTTGCTGCTGTTGTGCACTCTTATGATGGTTTGGTGGCGGGCAAGATTGGTAATTGCCACCTTGCTGATGAAGATTACGAGCAAGTAGATGAGAATGAGCTGGAAAGAATGGACATTATGTGGGCTCTTGCAAGTGCTGTCCGAAGAGCCAAGAAATTTGTGAAGAAAACAGGGCAAAATCTCGTGGCTACTAAAGATACAACCTTTGGTTTTGACAAGTCTAAAGTCACGTGCTTCAATTGTGGAGAAAAGGGCCACTTTAAAAGGGAGTGTTCGAAGCCTAAGAAGACTGGGAACGGGAATCCATTTTCCTCGTTCAACAGGCAAGATAAAGACAAGAAACCAACGTCCACGGGAAGTGATTCTAAAGCTATGGTAGCACAAGGAGATGAAGGACAAGACTGGTCCTTTCGATTCGTGTCTGATGAAGCTAACATAGCGTCTGTGGAGGACTTGAACGAAGACTCAGCAAGTGAAGGGGAAAGCTCAGCTGAGGTTGATGCTGCTGATTTGGAAGAGACGGTTGATGTTGTTGATGAAATTGTCCAGAATGAGTTGAATTCAGAATCTGAAGCTCAACCTACGTCTCAGAATGCTTTCATGGCTGGCACGTCGACATCTACACAGGTACAATCTAAAGATGAATTATTTGATAAACATGCTTGTGTTGAATGTGATAAATTTAGGGAAAGCATTGATCTAAAATTTGCTAGGTTGTTAGAACACAACGATAACTTAGTAAATGATTTAAAACTGTGCTCAGAAGCTAATCGTGTCTTAAAACAAAATGAGAGCAGTTACAAGGAGAAGTTAGATGCGTTGCAGAAGCAACTAAAGGAAACTGAAGTTGTTGCCTTTAATCAAGAAAATGACATTAAATACTACCTAAAGACCATTGAGGAGACTAAAAAGGATAAAGCGGTTCTACAAGTAGAAAATGAGTCTTTGAAACAAAAACTACATAGTTTAGCGAGTTCTTCGCACATTTTGAAAAACTTGGTTAAAGAACGCAACAACGGGGAGGGATTGGGTTACAAGGAAGTTCCACCACCACATGAGATCCTTTTGAACACAAAAAAACGTCCAATTAATAACAACCAAATAAAGGATCATGTGGTGACAACTCCTCTGGTTCGTGATCCGGACACAGCAGTTAAGCCTGCTTCTCCGGATGATGATCAGAAAACCTCAGCATCAAGAAATATCAATGCTGAGAAATGGGTGGAAGCAAATGTTCAAACATCTCTTGGTTTGGAGTCAAAATCAAATATAACACAAACCAAGATATCTAAAACCACTCAAGTTAAATCAGTTAAAAGGGATAATATTCAACCTTCAAGACAAATTAATCAAAACATTAAACAAGTTAAGTTTGTTAAAGAGGGTAAATGTCCAAAGACTGAGACCAAAAGGCCCATTCCTGAGGTTTACTCCCCACTCCACAAGAGATCTCCTAGCCCTGATGAATGGAGATCCTGTTATACTTGTGGTCAGCGCGGTCATATTTCGACTAACTGTCCTCGCTATCAGACACCAAGAACTAAGGTTGAGCTACACGACAAAGTCAAAAGAGATTCAAAACAGCGTTCTAAGACTCCAGTTAGATCGAAAACCCCTATTAGGTCTAAAACACCTTCTAGATCTTTTTCGTCTCCACCTCGCCAAAGGCAAAACAGACAAGTCCCCGACAAGTCGGTGATGCCAGAGGTAAAACCTGTTTCTGAATCTAAACCATATGCTCAAACCGTAAATCAGTCTAAGGTTTACCACAAACAATCTTTTCACAGGGATGGTTTATGGAAAGTCAAGACAGCTGGTGTATCTGAAAGCAAGGATAATCTGAAAGTTGAGATTCCACCCACTGATAAAGGACAGTGGGTCGAATTCATGATGGTTGATTCCTCTGGGAAACCCAAGCCAGTCAAGGCTTGGGTCCCCCTCCTTAACTGATGATTTTCTCATATGTGCAGGTTGTCCGCTATAGTGCGTCTACAAATACATGGATCGTAGATAGCGGAGCTTCCAGGCACATGACGGGAAACAAGTCCTCCTTTTCAATGTCAAACAAATTAAAGGGGGACACGTTTCATTTGCTGGTAATAAAGGAGGATACATTACCGCTCAGGGCGAAGTAGGTAATGAGAAGGTAAAGTTTGATAAAGTAAATTTTGTTCAACAACTAGAAAACAATTTACTTTCAGTGTCTCAGATATGTGACAAGGGCTTCAAAGTTATGTTTGACAACCGAAAATGTTACATACTGAATAAGGAGATGGAGATTCCTGAGAAACAGGTTTTGATGTCTGCATCCAGGTACAATGATTTATATGTATTGGATATGTCTAATGTTTCTACCTCTGAGTCTACAGCTCAATGTTTTCTATCAAAAGCGATAGAGAAGGAATCCATCTCATGGCACAGAAGGATGGGACACATCAATCACAGGAAGATGAACCATCTGATTCACAACAACCTAGTTGAAGGAGTTACAGTCAAGAACTTCCAACTTCCTGATTTTTGTGTCTCATGCAAGAAGGGAAAGCAGACCAGGAAATCTCACAAGACCAAGCACGTCAACTCATTTGAGATGCCTCTGGAGTTACTACACATGGATCTCTTTGGTCCAGTCAACACAAAGAGTATAGCAGGGGACTGGTACTGCTTTGTAGTCACAGATGACTACTGAAGATTCACCTGGGTAATGTTTCTGAAAGCTAAATCAGAAACGTTTGAATCATTCAAGGTGCTCGTCACGACTTTGGAGTCAATCTACAACCTGAAGGTAAGGAAGATCCGTTCTGACAATGGCACAGAGTTCAAAAATCAGTGGATGGATGCTTTCTGCAAGGAAAAGGGAATTGTTCATCAGTTCACTTCCGCATACACGCCACAGATGAATGGAGTTGCAGAACGAAAGAATCGGAGCTTAATTGAGACTGCGCGAACCATGTTAGCTGATTCAAAGCTCCCGGTTCAGTTCTGGAATGAGGCGGTTGCAAATGCCTGCTACACGCTTAATCGTGTGTTAGTAGTCAAAAGGCATGGCAAGACTTGTTATGAGCTGCTTCAGAAGAGAAAGCCAAATTTGGAGTATCTGGAACCATTTGGAGCTCCATGTACATTGCTGAAGAAGACTCAGGATGGCAAGTTCAGCGAGAAAGCTGATCAAGGAATATTCTTAGGATACAGCATCCCAAACAAGCGAGTTTACAATAACTCGACAGGTCAGGTAGAGGTATGGTGCAACGTGGATGTTCAGCGATACACCACCCCTCCTGCTGGAAAAGGTCCATCATCATTCTTCGATTATGATGGCTTTTTCAAATCCTTCAATCTTCCACAATTTGATTCAGAGGATGAGGTTGCTACCCAGATGATGTATGATGTTCTTAACTCACCGAATCTGGATTCAAGCAACATCACACCTACTGATGGTGCATCAAATTCCTCAACTCCTGCTCATGACGAGAGTGATGATTCATCAGGTGATGAAGAAGCAGCTGATTCTAACCCTGCGCATACAGCTAATCAACAAAGTGAGTCATCAGCTGCTGAACCAGCTGTGGGAAATCCGGATACTGAACCAGTAGTCACCAATCTGGATTCTGAGGTTGTGGTTCCTACCACACCAGTGACTAGAATCAGTGTGAATCATCCCCCCACGTCTATCATTGGGGACATTCAATCCGGTGTGCAGACAAGAAATCAGCTGTACTCTGCTGATTATGCTGCAGTCATGGAGAAGGGTTATGTCAATGACGGGGCTTTCTCATGTTTTGTTTCACAAATCGAGCCTAAATATGTCTGTGACGCCCTGAAAGATGAGGCCTGGGTCAATGCCATGCAAGAAGAGCTACTCCAGTTCAAGAAACTTGGAGTCTGGACACTAGTCGACATGCCGAAAGGAGTCAAGGTAATTGGTACCAAATGGGTACTAAAGTGCAAGAAGGATGACCAGGGTGTTGTTATCAGAAACAAGGCATGGTTGGTTGTTCAAGGCTTCAGACAAGTCGAAGGAATCGACTACAATGAAGTCTTTGCTCCCGTAGCTAGAATGGAAGCTATTCGTATCTTTCTAGCCTACGCCTCTTACATGAAGATCAAAGTTTATCAACTAGATGTTAAGAGTGCATTCTTGCATGGGGAAATCCGGGAAGAGGTATATGTCAGTCAACCCGAAGGATTCGAAGATCCTTATCATCGGGACAGAGTCTACAAGTTAGACAAGGCTCTGTATGGGCTACATCAGGCTCCTCGAGCTTGGTATGAAAAGCTCTCCACTCATTTGTTGAAACATGGTTTTCGCAGGGGTGTGATTGATTGTACATTGTTCATCAAAGAAAAGGATGGTGACTTGCTTCTGGTGCAGATCTATGTGGATGACATCATCTTTGGATCTAGAAATGAAGCTTTGTGCAAAGAGTTCGAATCTGTGATGAAGGCAGAGTTTCAAATGAGTGCAATGGGAGAAATGAAGTTCTTCCTAGGATTACAGGTGGATCAAACACCAACCGGCATTTTCTTACATCAGTCCAAGTATGTCGGCGATATTCTAAGTCGCTTTGACATGGAAAATGTGTCTGCTGCCGGTACCCCTCTCGCCACAAATCATGATGTGGCTCCTGATGAGAATGGGGATTTGGTGGATGCCATTATGTATCGTGGATGATCGGATCTCTCATGTATCTTACTGCCTCGCGTCCAGATATCATGTATGCCACATGTTTATGTTCTAGATATCAAGCGAAGCCAAAAGTGAATCACTTGATTGGGGTGAAAAGGATTTTTCGTTATCTGAAGGGTACTCCAACACTGGGATTGTGGTATCCTCATGATGATGACTTCGAGCTTACTGCTTACAGCGATTCAGATTATGGTGGCTGCAAGATGAATTTCAAGTCTACATCAGCAGGGTGTCAGTTCTTTGGAAGACGGTTAGTCACGTCGCAATGTAAAAAGCAGACCTCAGTTGCTCTATCAACCTGTGAAGCTGAATATGTTGCTGCTGCAAGTTGCTGCTCTCAAATCATCTGGATTCAACAGCAAATGCGAGACTATGGTTTGAAATTTTCTAACACTCCTATTTATGTTGATAATTCTGCTGCCATAGCCGTCACTAAAAATCCTGTTCAACACCCAAAAACAAAACACATCGGGATTAAATATCATTTCATACGCGATTGCTATGAAAAACAATTAATTGATGTGATTAAAATTAACACGGATTTTCAGCGCGCTGACCTTTACACCAAACCGTTTGATAAACCAAGATTTTTATATCTGCTAGAGGTCAACGGCGTTAAAAAGAAAAGTGATGTGATTGCTGAAGAAGCAGATACATAGTCCGACTCGTGTCTTTTGTTTATTTCCTTTTTCTTTCATTTTATTTTATTTTTTTAATTCCCATGTCGTATAAAATCCAAAAACACAAAAAGATTTTTTTGTTTTAGAATTTTAGGGGGAGATTTATTTCAGTATGCATTTACTTAAAAAAAATGGGGGAAGGTGAGTAAAGCTGAAAAGGCAAAGACAACAAAACAGGAAATGTGACTCGACTAAATGGAAGATGATAGTACACAGGCATCAAGTTATTTGGAACAACAAAATGAGTTTAAGATCAAAAATGTTCATTAATTTACTGAAAATGTAAAACATCAGAGAAGTCTAAGTCTAACAAAATGGGAAAATGATAGTACGTTTGATTGTTACTGTAATTACACGGAGAAAGTTGATCTAGGGAGGTGCTAGTTCATTATATGATGTGTCAGTAGATTCAACATAGTAGACAAGTAGACTTCATTGGTAAACTTAATCTAAACTAAAAGGTTCAATCAACTGTGGGTTCCCATCTTATCACTGGTTAACACAATCAGTTCTTCCGATAAGGGATAACGAGCAAATAAATGCCACCAAAGGTGTGCAAATGACCACAAAAAGAGCAAAAGCACGAAAAAATGAATACTAGCGTAATCAAGCTGATAACTTATGTTGTTGGTGCGCTATGTGCAAAAGAAAATATGAAATGCTCTAACAAGGAGATAGGTTGTGTGCCTCTCTGCTGTGCGATGGCACTGACCTGAGGATAAGCATAACCTACATATTCTAGACTTCATTGTTGTTTGCCGCCTCTCTGCTGTGCGATGGCACTGACCTGAGGATTGGCTTCTCTTTGAAAGATCTAAGAATAGTCTCTTCTTGCACAAATACCTAAAGACCGCTCGAAAGTCTTTTAAGGAATGTTGATTACCATATAAGTGTGGGATACGCAAATGTTGTTTGAAATAACATAACATAATTCATTACCAATGTATGTCAAAAGTCCGTGTTTGAATTTAAGTGGACAAGTATACTGACAATCGTCTTGAAAGCACCGACTAAAGTTGACGATCAAAGTGTGTTACGTATCGTATCAAACATGATTCCCAGTTAGTACTTGGAAGTCTTAGATCAGAACAAACTGTGATATGTAATCATGAAAAATGAAATCAACTCATAATGTTCCAAGTAATGGTGTATATGCTTGTCTGATTCCAAACAAGTCTGTTCCTGATATAATGTCGACGCTTATAGGCTACACAAACCTGCCCAAACAAAAATCACAAAAAGATGTTCATTTTTCATTCGTAGTTTAAATTTTATTTATTTCTTAGTATAATGAGTTATGTCGGACTGTGTATACTGTTATCTGCTAAATGTTACTAAATGAGCTTAATGTTTATCTAAACAGATTGTTTCTGAAAGGTTAAAAGGATCACGTCTGAGGTGATCGGGTGGATAAATGGATCACGTCTGAGGTGATCGGGTGGATAAATGGTTCACGTCTGAGGTGATCGGGTGGTTAAATGGAACATGTCTGAGATGATCAAATGCAAATAATGTTTTATCAACTCTTTAAGGAAAACTATGTGTCAGCAAACGAAATGATTAAGATGGCACAAGTATAGCCCAATCGCACTCCTTCATCATGAGTATGCTTGTACGAATGGGCTATACGATTGAACTCAATCGTAAGATTGGACCATGCGAATGAGCCCAATCGGACGATTGAAAGTGACTGACTAGGTCAAACGTGCGAATGGAGGTCAGTTGATCGAAAGGACCATGCGAATGAGTGAATCGTACGACCCAGTTTCAATCGCACGAATGAATCATGCGATTAGACTCGATCGTATGTCTTGATTTTGATTCGGGCGAATGAAAAGAGCAGTGAGTCCAGTCGGCCGACTGAACTGAGTCTGTCTATAAATAGACCTCTCAGTCGATCGCAGACATCATTCGCCCTAATATTCCCGATTCGCACCGATACTCTGCCGATTTTCGTTTGATCTTTAATACTTGTGATATACGCATTCTGACCATTTGTATTTGTTACACAGGTAATATGCGACACAAAGATGAATCAAAAACGTCAAATCTGATATGAAATCAGTCCGCATTTGCCCTAAAAGTTGCACCGTAACAAATCAACCAATAGACTGCCTTAAACACTTAACATGTTAAAACAAATGATTTAAGCAGTCTAAGTACATGATTGCGAGTCTAACAAGCCTGATCTTAATGTCTAATTCGTAAAAATGATAAATCTCAGTTTGAAATGGAACAGTTTTTCTACGATGCGACTGGTCTCCCTGATGAACTTCAATCGCACGATTGAACGAGGCGACTCACTCAATCATACGAATGAAGAATACGAATGGGTTGATTGTGTCATACGACTGGACTCCAGAATGAATCTGATTCGCACGATTGAAAGGGACGATTCATCCAGTCGACCGAATGAAACATGCGAATGGGTTCATTCGGTCGACCGAGTCAATCGCAGGTTCAGTCTCACAAGTCAACTTAATCGCATGACTCATCATCCGAATGAAAGTCGGTCGCATACATGATCAACCAAATTGAAGTTCAGTCGCATATATGTCCAACCGACTGAACCCATTCGGTTAGTTCAATCGCACGATTGAATCAGTCTGTTTTCCAAATTAGTCAAACTCTATTTTTCAAGTATATGACGTATGTTTGCTATTGATTACAGGAATATGGCTAACAGGTGGACTATAAATCCAAAGCACAACATCTGTGCTAACTTGGATTCCACCTCAAGGAATGGAGGAGACTTTTCGGGGATTATAGATTTTTGAGGAGATCTAGGATTTACCGAGCTATTTCCACACCCTGTACACCGTATCAGTCAGTACATCAGGCATTTTGGGAAAGTGCTACAGTGGATAGATCAGCTGAGCCCTACTGCATACGAAGTTCTATCTTCGGTAGGGAGATTGAGATACGTGCTGCTGACATCAGGAGAGTCTTAGGATTTGATGATGATGAGTCTCACCCACTCAAGATCCACCCGCTTACTGTACGTGGATGCTTCTTGAGGATAGGGTACTGTGGGGATATCACTTCAGGTGTGCTAAACAAGAGCAACCTGAGCCCCCCGTACAAGTACTTGGCGCACGTCATCCTGAAGTGCATTGCTTCGCGGAGGGGTGGTTTCGATGACTTATCGGACCAAATTCAGAATGCGTATGTTGCATTGGTCCTCAACCACCCTTTCAGCTTCTCCAACATGATATTTACATACCTGATTGAGAATCTCGAAGCTAAGGGGAAGGAGGGGTTTTGTATGTACCCCAGATTCTTACAGCTTATCTTCAATGAGAAGCTGCCCGACCTCCCAAAGGACAAGAGCGATGCTGTGCCTCTTGAGATCATGGATGACACCACCTTGGGAAGGATGAAGGTGTATAGAGGCAAGCAAGTGAAGCCTGCTATGAAGAGACTGATTGGGCATCTGGCCCGGGCTGATTATGTAGCCCCAGGAAGACGCAGGTGGCGTCATGAGGATAGTGATTCTGATTCTGAGATTATTGCTATACCATTAGATGATTCTGATGATGATGACAGCCAGGATGGCAATGAGATGCCCGTTACATCTGGGGCACCTCCGCACATACAGCCCAGCCACCTCCTGATACTGTCACTACAGCTGCTGGGTTTGTACCTCACTTCAGTCCACCTGATGAGGATGAGGAAGAGAGTGAGGAAGAGGGCCTGACCCGAAGGCATAGCAACAAGGTGGTTGCCACTGAAAAGGGAATGAGGGCTGTTGGAGGGCAGACTGGGACATCGGGGGCTACACAAACAGAATTAGACCCCGCATACTCCCCTGATGCACCCAGTACACAGACTGCTGCCCCGGTATCTACAGGGAAGAGGAAGAAAACCATGGCCAGACCGCATGGTAAGAAGGGAAAGAGGCTTAGATTCACCACCTCCGTCTCTACACCAATCACCACTGCCACCACTGCCACCACATCCACCACATCCCAAACACCCCAAACCACCACCACTACTATACCACCACATCATACTCACATATCTTCCACCACCACCACTGTACCCCCCACTACAGCCATCCCATCTCCTCCCATCTACACCACAGCCACCACTACAACCACCACTCACCAAACCCAAACCTCATTTGCCCCTTCGAGCTCAGTTCTACCACCTGTCTGGTGGTTGAGCAACTTGCTGCTCTAAACAGCATGGTGCTCCAGCTGCTAGCCTCTGATAAGGCTAAGACAGCTCAGATTCTCCAGCTGCAAGAGCAAAGTTCATCACAAGCAGCTAAGATTGAGAAACTGAGGGAGTTGACCTCGTCGCAAGCCCAGTTGATCACCTCACAGACTGATCAGATCACTGGCTTGCTTCAACACGAGGCTGAGTCGGATGCAAAGATTGAGAAGCTAGAGGCGGTTCATAAGACTCTAGTGCTAAAACTGAAAGGCACTCAGAGTGAGCCCCTTAAGATTGGAGAAGGTGATAGTGATGAAGGTGATGATGATGAGGGTGAGGATGATGATGACGAGGATGATGATGAAGATACTGATGATGAAGGTGACGAAGATTCACAGGACAAAGACAATGATGCCGATGAAGGAGATGCTGCTACATCTCCCTCTGATCCTGAGCAAGAACGAAGAACTAAAAGCAAACAAGATCAGAGGGCCTCTTCTTCTGCTCCGTCTACCTCTCACTCTACAGAAGAACCAGCTCAGATTCAAGGCAAAGTTCAAGATTAGATGTTTATTTATTATTTAAACTTTGTACTTGAAATCTTGTATCAAATTCTATTCTATGTATATAAAATTAAAGGTTAAATCAACATCTGGTATGTGCTTAATGTATACTTACTTTTACTATATTTGGCTGTTGAACAGGTTCAGTTAAACAAGTTGATGAGCACGATGTTGTGCCCTTCGTCACATCGATTCAAAATTGACGATGATCCTCGATCTACAAGGGATCGTACAACGATCTGTCAGTTACACTGCTGAAGAGGGGGAGATAATACATGATTTAACAGATGAACAGATTGCTGAACTGTTTAGTCTGAATCCTGACGAGCTGGTGAAAGACGCTCCAGAGGTCGACATAGTCAGTGATGATGAATTACAAGACGTCGATGAACTGGAGATTGAGGACATCACTGCTGATGAGTATCCTCAGTATACTAGCGCCGAAGGCGAAGTTCTCCCAGATCTGGGGGAAACTTTTGACAGTAGTATCTTCAACAAGGTTGAAGAGATGACAGCTGCTAAAGCTGCTACAGCCTCAGCTCCTCAGGCAAATGATGCCGATATGGCAGTCAAAAAGGCTGAATGGATTGCCTGCTTTGAGGAAATGAAGAAACAACGTGTGCCAAACAAGTCAAATGCCTACACCAAGCTCTACAAGGTTAAGAAACATCTAAAGGTGTCTGGCAAGATTATCAGCTGGGCATACTTTGAGGATCTCAATGTGTATGCAGTGAAGAGAGAGAAGGGAATAGAGTATTTCAGATTTCCCCATGATCTGAAAACTCTCCCAGGATTTGAGCTTAATCGTCTAGCCAACTTGAACCTCCTATATGCTGTTCCAGGAAAGATATCAGGATGGTTTGAGCAGGTACTAAAGAAAGAGTACCATACAAGGTGGGTCAACTTTAAACCTCAACAGCCCAGAAGGTTATTTCATAGGACTGAGGTTGACCCCACCTCAGGAAGACCAAAGGTGGTCTTGAGATGGCACCCTCCGCGCACTATGTCGCGTATTCCATTGAGGGAGATGCCTCAGGATTTTGCACCCCATTTCAAATGGTGGTACTATGACTGGCGAACTGGTGAAGCCGTCATTGTTTTGGAGAAAGAAGGAAAGGTCGAGACAATAAGGGTGTTTGATCCGATGTGGCTAACAAACTTGTCTGAGTCTGATGTCTATATCTTATTCAAGTGGCCACTGTTTTTTGATACACAGGATATTGTGCAAGCACTGCAGTTCCAACATGTTATACGTATTTGCTTTGCACTGAATATTCATTCTGGGGTCTCGAGAGAAGAAAGGGTAAAAAGATATGAAGAGTTCAAGAAAGAAGTTAAATCTTAGATAGAACTAGGTCCAAGGGGGAGTTTGTTGGTACACATGTCCCCAGTTCTAGTCTAGTGAGCTTAAATGTAATAGACTTCTATCTTGTAACACGTATGTAAGGTTTAATCATTGTAAATGAAAACTCTTTAATGAATGTTTGCTTGATTGCGTAATGTCATATCTATTATTATTGTTGGTTGTTATATACATAATATGACCATGTTATATAGGTTTACAGTTGTGAGACACAGTTCTGAATCATTAAAGGTTCAAGAATGTGTTTGACTAAGAATCTTATTCAGTCGCACTACTGAACCATGCGAATGGTTCAATCGCACGGTTGAACTAGGAGATTGAGTCAATCGCACGGTTGAGTCATCAGACTGACTCAAGCGTACGAATAAATCAATCGTATTACTCAATCGCACGACTGAGCCAGTCGCAAGGCTCAGTCGCACGAATGAGATCTGTAACCTATAAATACCACTTAATTCGTGGAAAAACATAACACTTCGAATATTCATAACCCTAGTCGACCCAGAGCGCCCTGTTCGTCTACTCCAACTTCACAGAATGTCCTAGATCATTCCTAATCCATTCTTAACGTTTTCTAATCGTTAGGATTGATCTTGATTTCGTTCTCCCTGATTGGATCGCCAATCAAATAGGATTCCGCACTATTTGATCTGGTATAACTTAGAATCAGTTAGTACTCCGTACGTACACGGTTCTAACAAGACAACTGTGGCACGTAACAAGAGAGAAAAGTAATAGTCATCTTAAAACAGTTACTTGTGAAAGGGCCGGATGTGTTAACAAAACCCTTGTACCTTGGAAGAATAAACTACACATCAAGTGCGGTGCTGTGGCTCCAAACACTGATGTTTCGCTTAATGTTCCAAGTGTTCCTTATAGTAGGGTGGCATAGACTATTGATTTTTATCTATAGGATCCAATTTTAGTGTTTACTGAATAGGGTCAAACACAACGTATAATTAAGTTATACGTGTCGTAAAAGTTAGTTTTACAATATATAGTTCGTGATAATAAATGACGAACCCTTTCAGCTCTCGGGACACCAGATTTTAATACCCTATTAAAACTAGGTTTATCGCGAGATAGACAACCGATTTTTAAGTTGATAATTTTAAATTATTAAGATTTAAGTTTTAAAATTTAAACTAATTTTAAATTTGAAAACTTATCTAGTTATCCTTTTAAATGGATAATTAATTTTAATTTAAAAATTATCAAGTTTTAAGTTTTGAAATTCAAACTAATTTTGAATTTGAAAACTTATCCGATTATCCCATTTAAAACAAACAATTTGTTTTAATAATTTAACAAGTTGTAAAAATAAGTTTAAAACTCGTTATTTATTTTGATTGTAAAAAAACTTTTTTTTTAATTAGTTTGATATTAGGTTGGGTGATATAAAATAAAGCAACCATAATAGCAAAATAATATGTAAATCTAATGGCTATGATTGTTTGATCTCGCTAGAGCCAAATAGCGAGATCAAGCTAGGTCATGGGTGAAAACACAAAACAACCACAAGGATGGACCTAAGTGCATCTAGTAGTCTTGATGGGCTCCCACTGACTCCTTGATTTGTCTTGTCTCCAGTTTTGACTTCGGGTCTTCAAATATTACAATATTTACAAAAGAAATATAAAATAAAAGAAAACTCTAATTTATTACAACTTTGAGCCATCAAATGGGCCAAAAACCATAAAACCAAAAACTTTAACAATAACAAATCACATCACAATCATTCAACCACAGGGTCTAGCCAGATTTACATATTAAAACACAATCAAAATAATACGGGCAATCTTTTGGTTAATAAATATTTAACCAAAATAAACAAGTTGCCCAAAATAATATAAATCAGAAACTTCAAATAATTTTAAAGTTTGTGATTTATAACCAGTTAACAGACCGAATCTGATTTGCATGTTGTAAGCCTGGCTCTGATACCACTGTTGGTTCATCGTTAGTTTATTTATCAAAAACAGTTTTGATAATTATTAATCAGATTACTAACAGTTAACGCAGCGGAGTAATAATAAAATACCAGAATGAAACCGACAGGATCTGGGTTACAAACAATGCAAGTACAGAATATAAATAACCTACTGATGAGATATAATATACCTTTGTGGTTAATAATTAACCGTTTAAGACACCGAGGGACAACGAATGAATGCTAGAATCTACGAACAATAAATTGGAACACAGTGGTTGCGGCCCTAAGAGGCGTGGTCCACGATTGCAATCAAATATATGGTTGTTTGTGATAGGAAGGAAAATTCAACTATCCATCTTATTTCTTCTTTGTGTTTGAAAGATACGAAGAGAGATGGAAAGAAGATAATCTTCTGCGTTTTTTTCTTCACGACTTCAAGTTCAGATTCTGTGTTAAAGATGCATAAGACGTGTGTGAGAGCTGAGTGTTTGCAGAGTTCTCATGGGATGAAAGAATAAAAGTGTATTAAAAGATGAAGAAAAGCAAAGCTTTTGTGCTTTCCTTGTTGGCCACTTTACCAAACCCACCATGTGTTTATGTCCTTCCAATAATGCAGAGATAGTGCATATGACTTTTCAAAAGGAATTTTTTTTATTTATTTTTCTTTAATAAATAAATATTAATACTAAATAATTTATAACAATTACAAATTATAAAAAAAACCGATATAGTTCGTAAGTGACAGTTAATCAAATTAAGTGGACTTAATATTTGTTGCCCAAGGTGTAACTCTTACGGGTCATAGCTCGGTTGGCAACGTGACGTAACCGAACCCGTACATAATCCAACAAAGATGAAATGAAAATGAGGCACAAATATTAATTTATTTGAGAATCAAAATTTAATCACAATGGTTTAAAAAATATCAAACCTTAATTGACAATATTTAAATAGCTTAACGGGTCAACACGGATATTAGACAAGCCAATCCGTCACATTGTCCCGGCCGAAAGCCTTATTATTTTCGGGTTGTGTTTGGGTAAATTTATCGGACATACATTTAATTTTCGGGTAAGATGCCAACCATAAACAAGTTTCTCACTCAAAACATTTTTTAATTCCTCAACATTTCTAACTTTTAATATATAGAAAGTATCTGGTAATTGTTCATCCTTCATTAGCACCAACAAAAAAGAACTCCCATAATCCTAAGGTCAGTTTATTGGTCGTCCTTATGCTATACTTTTACTAGATTTTGTACAAATGCTTATGTTCTACCAAAATGCTTATAATAATAACTTATTTGATAACTTGTATGTTTTACAGTTTGCTTAGCTAAAGTAAACTTAATTTGACTAATATGCATGCTCTTGGCTGCATCAGATGATTTAATTATGATGCAATGTACTATGGAAATAACATGTAGACTGTTAAAAAATTATTATTGCCTACCATGAGACCTGTATATTTGGAACCGTATGAAATACTTATAGAATTAACAATGAAGTTGTTTTCTTTGATCGCGAAGAGGAAATCCAGACTTTGAATCAATCTCAAGTTCTCAACACACAAGCATGGCCCACGCTTTCATGCTCGAATTTCTAAAAGCCGCGTTGAGGAGTTCATTCATGCTAAGGTATAAACTGATATTACATAAACATATATGCTTTAAGTTTGGAGATCCTAATTACAAAGACATTTTGGGGATGTTTCGTATTGCGTTTTTTAATTTAATTATGTTGTTTTATTGTTTAGATACTGTTAGACTAATTATGTTTATCTTGCTTTTTAGGAATAATTCTACATCTAAATGTTTAAATAACCCAATGCTAAACATCCCACACATGCATTTTAATCATAAATACATAATGTATGTAGTTATATACATATAAATTTTAAAATGTGGTAGTAAAACATGAAATCTGAACTCTATGAGACTATTTGCTTTTGCTCTTGTGAATCTAAGATTTCTACACTTACTGTAGTCATGCTTTTGTAACTTAAATGACAACATATCAGTTATATATCTATTGATGTACCGTACGTTGTTACAAAAGAACCCCGCAGCATCGTGCGGGGTTCAAATTCTAGTTTTTTTCATTGCCGGTTTGGTTCAACACATTTCCGGTTCATGTTTGTTTCTAAAGATGTTTCTAAAGATGTTTCTAACAAGAAATTAGAATGTTTGAAGGAAATTGGAATTTAAAGGGTTAAGCGCATATTTTCTCAGTTAAAAACTCCTTAGTGGTATATAGATCCAAGCAAAAATTTCAAATGCATATATTCTCTTATAAAATCTTATAATTGGTAAATTTACTTATATTCACTAAAAATAGTTTATGTAATGACTAATTTGCTTTTGTTCTTACAAAAACTTTATAATTAGCAAATTTTCCTTTTTACAAACCTCATAATTGGCAAATGGGTTAAAAACATAATTCTCCCTCTAAAACTTTTTAATGGCGTATATACTCATTTGTAAGTCTTTATTAATTTTTGATTGGTTATGTATGCATTTAAGGGGGAGGATAATATTGTCAAAACAATAAGTTAGATATATATGCAATTAAAGTTTTTGCTTGAGTATATATGAATTTAAGGGATGTTTATAATGGTATATATGCTATTGATCCAAATTTAAAAGTATTAAAATTAATTATAATAATCTATATTATATTATTTATATATATACTATGTTATAAGCATATTGAAGGGGTAATAATGTTCTTATGCCAAAAACTCTAAAAATTAAGAGTCTCACAAGCCTAGAAGAATCATGTATAAGTGTTTGATGCATATTTAGTAATTTAGAGTATTTGGTCATGTAGATCCTTGGGTCTAGGTCGGGCTTTAGCCTTTTGAAACCAGATGCTATTACCATATAAAACTGATTCATATACATATTGAGTAGGAGAGAGAAAGAGAGAGAGAGAGAGAGAGAGAGAGAGTAAAAAGAGAGAGAGAGAGAGAGAGAGAGAGAGAGGCGACAGTGGGAGTCATCAGTGGTGGAGGTGGTGAGTGAGAAACCTGGTGGCGGTAGGAGCCTGGTGGTCGAGGTGGCAGCATCGGTTATGGTTAGATGGGAGCTGATAACAAGTCCTTAACCTTCACCATTCTTAGATCTAGAGATCCTGCCTTCGACTATTTGTGGTAAAATCTTGAAGGATGATGGATGTCATGGTATTTTCTAATATGTATATGCACAGTGTATTGGTTGTGGCATGACTTTATTCTTAATGCTAAAAAGCGTATGAAGAATTCAAGCACGTGCTTAAACAGTAGCTGATACTTGACAAGAATTTTGAGTTTTAAAGATTAAATAGGTGTGTGTTTGGTTATGATACTTTTTGGTGCGTAAATATGATGAATGTTTATTATCGTACTTGCTTCATATATCTATTTCATGTTTTACTCTTCTTAATCAAGTTTGTTACAACTAAGTATGTGAATAAATGCAGCTTTTGATTTTTCTTGTAGTGTTTTTAATAAGGTGTCATTATTTCCCTCATGTTTAGATGCCCGTGTTATGATGCATATGTATAAGCAATTGAACTTTTAATCATCATTATATTCTTTTTATTATGCCTGATTTTGAACTTTCCTTAACCCATAATGAAAAAATGTTATGGCTTATACGATAATACTTACTCGATGATAACATTATTCTCGGTAATCAGTTAGTTTTCAATCTATAACTTTGCTTGCTACTTGAAATTTTATTATGTCATATATCGTTATTTTATGTGTATACTTGCTTTGGGTTGAATTCATAGTAAATTATTATCATATTTAAAAGAAATTTATATTAGTTTTAGGTCTTTGTATTATGATTTAACTGGCATACATATGAAGGTTTGAACATAAAGGCCCTCATAATCTGAACCTACCATGCACTATCATGATTTCTAACATGGTGCATGTCATTTCTCACCTGGTACATGCTATCATTTCTCACCTGGTACATGCTATCGATTCTTGCTTGTTTCTAACAAGGTGTTTTCTGAACCTACCATGCAGTATTATGATTTTAAGGGGATTACTTTCTGTCATGGGCATGATGTATTGCATATGTGAGTGTTCTTCTCCATGTTTATGAAAAATTGAAAGAATGTTTGTGCTTTTGGTATTTATTTCATTTAATCATTTGTTTCATGGATCTTAAACCATGAAATCTTTTTTTAACCACACAATCTTTTGATTGATCATCAAGGCTTAAAATCATGGATATTGGACTGGTCAAAGCTTTTACTCTACCAATAAAGAAGTACACTCATGACGTATCATTCTTGTTAATTTGTTAGGTAATACAATTTGCAGGACTGATTATGGCTGTTCAACAACAATCTCACAGTTAGAGATAACACACTTATTAGATCAAATAGGGAACCATGCAAAGAAACAATGAATAAAATATAAGAACACTTGGAACACAAAAATTAGTTACATGAGATACTTTATACTACGTCTTACAACCGACCATACTTTGAAGGCCAGCTGGACACTAATCTAGACAACAAGATCAATGAAAAGTCAAAAGTCAGATTGCCTTTTAACATGTGGCTATGATATGCCATAGCTCACATCTTATTGTATTATAATAAGGATTAAAGTAATATAGTAGAAAGTTGTAAACAAAGTCACCATTATGTACACTTGACAAAATTATGGAGATAATCACCACATTATATAAGTTGGAGAGTCTTCAGAGTTGGTAGCGGAAAGGTGGTCTGCTTTTGTCAAAAGTGTGGCATCAGACACATGGCTTCTCAGTCTTTAGAAGAGTTTAGTCTTCAGGCTTTGAAAGAATTTGTCTTCAACCTTTAGAGGACTTCACTTTTATCTTTGAAAGATTTCTGTCTTTGGATTCGAAAGATTTGACACTTAGTTATTTTTATTTGTGCATGGTCAAATCTTCCGAAGTAACTTCCTTGTACTTAAGTGCATGCTGAGAGATCTTTAATTAGTATCAGCCTATAAGATAAACTTGAAGATTACTATGAGTTTTGATTTATTCCCTTGTTTACAGCCATCATCAGAATCAGAGTCATTCCTCACTTTCTCAGTGAGTCTGGATTCTTCAGGCTCTCGTAGTATCTCCTATGTCCAAGAGATCTTGCTAAGGAAGGTCAAGTATATTCTGCTAGAAGTATACTTGTTGAACTCCTTATTGTCTTATGACATACCATCTTTCTAGGTTTGGAGAGTACACCCAAGACATGATGGGCCCCTTAACAGCTAGAGGGTCTACTTGTAATGGAGTTGGTTGAGCAACCTCTTTTGGTTCACCAGCAGGATGTTCTGACTCATCCTGAGGTGCAGAGTTGGATGCCTTAGACTTCTTTTTCTTCTTTGACTTTAAATCTCTTTTAATGGCTATCCTTTTCCTTTTTCTATACTTCAACTGAAAAGGTTGGTCTTAATCACCATGTTTTCTATTTTCCTTCTCAGTTTGGTCCTTCCCTTTCATAGGCTCAGAAGAAGGCTCAGGACCATGGTGTGGGTCAGAAAATGAAGTTGGCTGTTGATCAGCACTAGGTCTTAGTTGTGTTGTCTGTTGGAGTTCAACCTTGACCTCAGCTTCAGGTGCAACTTGACTTGGCGGAGAATGCAAGTCTTTAAGATCACCCCTCTTGATCTTCTACTTGATCAGATGTGCTCATCCATTATGGATAGAGATATTAGCCAAGCCTCCTTCTGGAGAACCCATACAGCTTCAAGAAGCTCACTATTCTTTGACTATATTTAGATTTCTTCTTGTTGGCTTTGATGGTGGCCCTTGAGTTTGTAGCTTCCTCCCTTATCTTTCTCTTAGAAGCTTTTCATTCTTTAATAGCATTTTGTTCTAGCTGCTTAAGATACTCAAACTCTATATACTCACAAGATAGGGGGAGAAAAACATCTGCCTGGTAGAGACCTCTGCCACTCAAGTAGTTGATCATCATTTGTGTGTCCTTTTCCTTATCTATTTAAGCCTCTTCTTCAACAACCACAGATTCTATTCAGGCCTTTCTGGAACTGGAGAGAGGATAGGGCTTCATATAATTTCTTTTTCTTTCTTTCTTCTTTGATTTTGAGAAGCAAAGCAACGTCCTCAGCCTCCTTCCTCTGTATAGACACCTTTGTGTCTACCAGTTCATTCAACATATCAAGGGAAGAGAGGTTAGATCATATATATTGTAGTTCCTAGTTCCCAGGTAGTTCAATCTAGCTAAACTTAACTTATCTTTCTAAGTATTTAGCCTATGGGCAGCCCTGATTACAAATAACATGAAGCTAGGGTTCTCTCTCTGTCTTTCTTCCCTTACCTTCCTCTTCCTCTCCCTTTTCTCCTTTTCAATCTGCTCAGAAGTTAAAACTTTCTTTCCTTTGTTAATCATTTTCCTGTGTGACTCAGGGAGGAGAGAGCTTTGGCCTTCTTGAACTTGTTCTGCACTTGAGCTCTGGTCGGGGAGAGGCTATGAGATACCTTCACCAACCGGTGTCTCACTGAGGGTAATTAGTGCTGAAGGATTATGAATCTCAAGGTTCACAGGGTCCATAGCTGGGCCTTCAACTAAGGTTTTCATTCGAAGCTAATCCTAGGATCCAACTCAATATCCAATTGACCAACTGTTTTCCTTACTAGCCGCTATCTATATAAGCTTGTTCTTCTTTTAAACTTCTAAAACACCATCATCTGGATCCTCTCTGCTAACCTGTTAGCTTGTCTGTTATGGTATGGATCGACAATCTGCAGGTTAACAAGAGGGAAAATTTTATAGAAACTAAGGTTATAGATGTTGAAGATCTCTTATTAACCTAGGAATCTAGAAAGCACTAGGGCCCTTTAATCAGTTTCATATCTCCATCCTACTATAGGATTATCAGCAGGGTTGGATGGAGGAGATATGACCCTTGGTACAACACCCTCCTCAAATAAACTTTGAAATATGGCATCCACATTGATATGGGCCTAAGGTGGTTATTGAGTCTAGATAATTGCAAATGAGGGTGGTGAATCCTTAATGTCCATTCTTTAGGCAATGCTCCCATGTTCTATGACTGTGGTGACTTTCTCCCCCTTTCTGGTAGCATCACTTACTTGCACAAGTGAGCTAGAGGTTAGGTCCACCACATCCACAGGTCTTAAGGACATGGTTGAGCATGTCGGGTAGGCTTCTCAGCTAGCTTACCCTTGAGATCGGTGATCTAAAGTTGCTGATTAAGCACCTGCCTTTGTAATGTAGCCACCTAAGATTCCAAGTGACTAACCTTAGAGACAAGATATGGCTAGTTTTTGTCAATTTTGCACCTTTTGTTGCATACTTCAATCATCTTCATCAGAAGAATCATAGGGGGATGAGAGGACATAACCAAAGTCATCTCTCTCACCACCAGACATTTGTTCCTAGCCTCTTGATTTCCCCTTCACTATGATAGCTTCACGATAAGTGTTAAGGAGCAAGTTCTTATAGTTAAGGTCTTAAATATGTCACTTTCAGAAGTGAGGGCCTATTCCACATGTACCTCTTAAACTTGTTTAGAGTGGTCCACTTGAGTAGCAGGTGGATGATGTGGGGTACACATGGGAGTGTCAGTTTCACTCGTGTCTCCTTGAGTAGGGGAGGAGAAGAGAGACTCATGGTACTCATCGAATAGCATGTCTTCATCATCATAGAATTCTAGGATGGGGATTAGTTGGTTAAGGTCTAATGGCTCGGGATGGTAACTTTCCCCTGAAGGTTGATCATCTGAGTGTTGAGACTTAGAATAATGGCTTAAAGCCAGAGTTGTGAACTCATCAGGCTGAGCACGAGGAACCTCAGCATTGACTAAAGAAGGAATGGGAGTGGTTTGCTTCTCAGGAGAAGTGGGAGCTCTTGGTTCCACTTGCTCCTGCATGGGTGAGTATATAAGGCCTAATCAATCTGAATAGACTAAGCGGGGGTTCAATAGGATTTTCATTTGTAGGTGATGGTGATTTGAGGTTGTGCGGGTAGTGAAGATGAAGAAGGTGTGGGTTTGACATTAACTCGGATTGCCAAGTTATTACCTTGAGTAGGTTGCTCTAATATTTTTAGGACAAGGGCTGTTTCTACATCGGAAAAACCAATAGCGTTTTCCTTATTATCTTAAAGATGTCAGGCTTCATCTTTCCCAATTTAGAATATTATCTATTCCCCTCAACTGTGAGCCCAGTTCACAATTGAGAATATGCGGGACATATCCAAGGAACATGTAATATTCAAGGAAATCTAAGTTACCAAGTAAATTTGTATAAACAAATTAAGAATACATAAACTTGATCCGGTGGACCATTCCATGGACTATGTAGGAAAGATCGTCTAGAGCTTGGTCCCATCCTCCATGCTTGTTGATAGTGAGTGGATGACGACATGGAGGATGTATTTCTATTAAGAGCAAACCTTTCTTTTCCTGAAGGTCTTGATTGAGAAGTCACATTCATAGCCTATTAGCTGGAACGAGCCATTTACTGCCTCCTTGGTGAACAGTTCACCATCTTCATCATCCAGCATCAGATGTTGTTTTATGGTGGTGGGAGTGATGAACACTGTCTTCCCCTTCACTAAAGTGGATAGTGCGTTCTAATTGTCCATGATGACCTCTTGGCAAGTCCTTCAAAACTCCGAGAGTTGATCTTCATATAGTGGAGGGGTTAATGGTGCAACGATAAGGTAGGAAGAGCAGGAAAGAAAGTTACAGATCCCTGAAAAACCAAGGTCTTTCTCAACGGATAACAGAGCAACTTGGTTGTGTTGACTGTGTAGGTGCATGACAAAGGCTGGCTGGTTTTAGGCTTTTATGAGAGAGATATAAGAACAACAAGGGTTTGTGAAGAATTTAGGGCTTGAGAATTCAGATGAAGAGGAAAAAGAGAGAGTAAGACATGTTGAAAAGGCTATTTATATGCTTGCATGTGAGATAAAGTTATTGCAAAAGATAAACTTTGAAATCTGGATGTTGGTCCCAATTCTGAAAAAATGCGCAAAAAAGTAGTTATCTTGGAAGTTGAAAATCTTCTGAAGGTAATTTGTCTTCGGAAGATAAGCTTCTGAAGCAAAATTGACTTCAGAAGGTATCCCTTGGTTTTAGAAGAAGTGCTTCGGAAGAAAATGCACTTAGAGTAATTTTGCTTCCATGACAAGTTTGGTTTCGATAGAAATTAAGCTTCAGAAGTTATATATTCAATTAGTAAATAAAACTTCTGAGATTAAACTGCTCTAGAAAGAAAATTATCCTTCAAAACATATAAATACTTAGAAGCAGATTTAAGCTTTAGAAGATATATTAGAATTTCTTCTGATGTTGAATTACTTAGTAAGTAGTTATGCAGGATCGATGTTGGTCTCTCAACATAAGTTTGTCTCACAAACTCACTAAGTCTCACTTAGTTAAAGAAGCAGAATCTGTAACAAAGTTGACAATAATATAATAAGTTAATGAACACAAGAATGGTTTTTAAGATACTTGTATATATTACTTCTCAACTCAGTATAACAAGACTCTTACAAGTATGGTTTGATGAGTTACAATGAGAAACTATATATACTACTATCTATAGCTGGTTATAATTGGATAACTAGCTGGAATTTACAACTAGACAAATATTACATTGCTAGAATTAAATCATCTATGATAAAATACTATCCTAGATTAGGTAATCATGACAGGTCCATAACTTACCTTTTGTTACCAACTAAAAGTGGCAATTGTACTAATTGATTAAGGAGAATAGTGGACTAAAGTATGGTTAACTACATGGGCTTGGGAAAGTGCCATGTAGTATGTCAGAGGTTGCAGCGGATGTCAGGCAACCCATATATCCACTGGGTCATAGTTGGTTCTTCTAAAGGTAAATGGCTTTTGGAAGAATAAGTTCTTCCGAGGCCATTTTTACTTCAGATTAAACAACTTCTTCCGAGTCCTCTGCAAATCTTCATGACTTTCTTCTTCGAAAGACGCCGCCATGGATCTTTTAAGTGTGAATACTTCGTAAGAAGAACTCCTTATTTTTGGAAGATTTAGTTATGTCTTTGGAAGTTCTTCATATACTTCGGAAGGAAAACAACTTAGTCTAGAAAGACTTAGTTTTCCTTCGGAAGTACTTCATACTTTAAGCTTTGGAAGATCTTCAACTTGTCTTTGGAAGAGCAGCTTTGTATTCAGAAAACTTATTCAACTATACTTCAAAATACTTTAAGTGTTGTTTTGGTTACACTTGCCTTATATGATCTAACAAACTCCCCCTAGACTGATGCTACCAAAACTTTACTCCCTTCTGCTCCTTAAAATCTTCAACACCGGGGATAGCAAATATTTGTCTGTCTCCTTGTTCTTCCCTGATGTAAAGGTGAGGAGCTGTATAAGTCATTCATGGATAATAGATTATGTATGTTGCTTTGAATGACATGCACTCTTTTCTGTGTCCCTCTAAAGAGAGTTAGTTGATGGGAATTGTAGTCATATTCCCATCTAACTATAGGATTAGAAGTTGGGTCTTCAACCATCTGTAGAAAGATTTTTCCTTTTATGATTGCACCTTCTTTCTCATCATTTGCTCTCGTTTTCAACTCTTCTTCAGTCTTGGTTTTCTTTGTAAGTTTAGCTAGATGATATCTGATGTGAGCAGCAACGTTACAGTTGGCCTAAGAGTTGGAGGATGGTTTCTCTGCTAACTCGGTAATATCAAATCTACTTAAGTGTATCAGCGAGAAGTATCAACCTTATTTACTTCACCACTCTCCTTATCCACAACAAAGCTGTGAGAAGGTTCATCGAACCTCCACTTGACAATTTGCCTTTTAGGATTGAGGGGCTAAGTTGGCAGCTTGTCCCCTTTCCTAGTATCTAGCAGAGTCACTAGTCTCTTTCTTAACTTCTTCTCTTCTTCTTTTATGTATCTGAATTAGTTGTAAGAAGTTAGAGAGCTTAGTCTAGTGTTTCCGTAGGTAGATCAAGGAATGCATCACTTATGAGGGAACTGGAAGAGCCATCAATGTACTTCAGCTTAATTGACTCTTCCTCATAAGAGATGTCACTCAAAGTTATGCAGTTGATGAGCTTTTTCTTCATCTCCTTGAACTCTTCTAAGATCAAGGGCTTAGAAGGTTCAG
The DNA here is from genome assembly GCA_024085815.1 of Flaveria linearis. Lineage (NCBI taxonomy): Eukaryota > Viridiplantae > Streptophyta > Magnoliopsida > Asterales > Asteraceae > Flaveria > Flaveria linearis. The sequence continues at coordinate 22,933,184 of CM044017.1, read as the reverse complement.
AAGATAGTTTGGGTAGTGATTGGTTCGAGTTGTGTTTTAGGTTTGAGGATAGGTAATGATGGTTGTTGTTGGGAAACAGAAGATGAAGGTGTGGGTAAGGCTGATGGTGTAGGTGGGTTCAGGCAGGGGTGTAAGGCTTAGTGGTTGGTTCAGTTTTGATGGGGAATGGAAAAAGGTATAGGCATAGGTTGTGGTTTGGGTGCTGGTTTAGGTGTTGGTTTGGGTGTGGTTGGGTGCCGGTTTAGGTGTTGGTTTGGGTGTTGGTTTGGGTGCCATCCTCTGAACACTTGGTAGTTAAAATACCTCCTGCCTTCTTCCTAAGTGAATGTTAGCATTGATGTCGCTGACCTGCCGCTCCAGGGTCTTTTCTGACATAGGAGCCACTTTCCTACCGGTGAAACCATGGGCTTTAAGATAAGTTTTCATCAATTCCTTATCTCCCACCTTCTTAGCAGCTACAAGTTGTGCCTCTCCCTCCTCCTTCTTCTTCTCCCTCAGCTTCTACCTAATAGTCCTCTTCCTCTCCTTGGTGATTTGATCTTGTTCTTTAAAGAAAAGGAACAAGATTTTATCATTACCATGAGGTGCCAGCACTTCTTGATAATAGCCTCTAGAGTAGAGAAAGGCTATCCTGTCCATCCTCTCCCTTTCCATTTCCACCTCCTTCTTTTTCCTTTTTTCCTCCTCTGTCGCCAACCTTACTGCTTCTTCCCTTTCCTTTTATAACAAGGTTGCCTTCTCTAACATCACAAGCTCATCAAGTGGGAGTACAACTATTTCTTTATTGTCTACTCTCACGCTGATGAGCCTGTCTATCACCTCTACTCTCTTCTTGTTGTTAATACTTTCTTGAGTGCCTGCTACTACTTTGCTGCTTGCAGCCAACAGCTTCCCAATATCAACTCTTCCCTTCTTTTTGAGCTTTTCCAACCTTTCCACCTCTAGAAGCTCCTCAGCAGTGAGCTTCCTCTTCCCCTTAGGATCAGAGGAAGATTCAGCTTTTGGAGACTCTGGCTTAGAGGGTTCAGGTTGGGTAGATTAAGGTTGAACTTATGGTGCTTGAGATAGGGGAGTTTCAAGGAAGTCTTCACTGTTTACCTCAGAGGCTAGATCAAGAATTCCCTCTGTAATAAACAGGTCATCGGACAAGGATGATAGTTCCATAATACCTTCCGCAGCTTGAATTTCTGCTTCAGAAGAAACTTGAACTGCAATGCCTGTCCCATCTAAATCGGTTGTTGGGCCATGAGTCGGTATATCCCCTTCGAAGTTAATCTCAGGTTCAATAGAGACGTTAGGTTAACCAACCTCCTCTTCAGAGGTAGGTGGTGCACTCAGCCTTTGAAGTTCTTCAGCTCCAAAGTAGGCGATGGCTACATCAGGGGAGGGTTGTTCAAGGAAGGAGCTTATCAAAAATTTGGTTAGAAACCTATTAAGTCTAATAAGCATCCTTGGGTCCACTTGAATGGCGAAGGGAGCTGATTCAGGAAAGATGATTACAGGGTGTTGCTGTGCGGGGTAAAATAAGATATGACATCAACGGATGTTGTTGTGATGGTACGGTTGGGTTCCTCATGTTTTTGTTTTTGTTTATTTTACCCTTTTTGGTAGCATCATCTTGAGAAGTAGATCAACTAGAGGAAGAACTTAAAGAAACCTGAGTATGTACATGCCTAACAGACTTCTTAATCTGTGTCTCAGCTAGTTAAGCCTTGAGATTTTCAATCTCAAGTTGCTGAGTGGCAGACCTATCCTCTAAAGTCCTAACCTTTAATTCAAGGTTTGAGACTTTAGAAAGTACGTACTTTATGGTGAGTTGCAGACTACCCTCATCTTCTTTTAAAGAATCATTAGGAGATGAGACAACATACCTAGTATGTTTATCATCATCACCAGTAATGGTTTCTTGGCACCCTGGATACCCTGGCGTACTGATGTTTCTTCCAGAGTCATCAATTGGCAAGGTTGCCATAGATTCAGTCCCACTTATGTTACCACTATCCTGAGAGGCTAATGAAACACTCTCAATAGTGTCAGCTGAATCTACATGAGTCACCTACACCCCGGTTGGACCCACCTTAGTTTTGGCTAGCTGATGTAGGCTAGATGTTAGGGGTTCCCTGGGGCTCCGTTGATCTGGGAGTGGTGTGGTAGATCAACATCATTGCCCTGATGGAACATAATATCCTTATCAGGTCAGGTTAATATGTCAAGAAAGGATACAGAGGTTATATCTAATGACCTGGGACCTTGGTCAGCACCTAATGGCCGTTCTGTAATAACAGCTGAGCCAGTGATGTGGCTGTCCCTTTTGGCTGCTCAGGGGAGTGTTGGGACTTACCTTGAGGACTTATGGCTTGGGTAATGGGGTCATCAGGTTGAGATTGAGGAGACGTAACACTGATATTAAGGTTAATTGAGGAGGATGGTTGGACCTCTGGCTGAGTGGGAGCCCTGAGTTCCACTCTAGCCATTTTGGTTTGAACAGAGGGGATTTGTTCAATCAGAGTAGATTGGACAAGGGTTATTTGGGGAGTCTCTTTTATGTGATTTTGATTAGGTGAGAAGAAGTGATTGGTTGTATAGTGGTGGTGTCTGGTGTGGGTTCATCACTTGCTAGGTCGGCAGGGATGCCACCAGGAGCCATTGGATTAAGCATACCTGGAAGAAGAGCAGTGAACCTTCCAGTAAAGTTGGTGGACACATTCTTTAGCATTTTGAAGATGCAAGGCCTCATGTGAGGGACCAGTAGGACATTTTAAAATTGAAGCTTATCCTCGTCAAGCTCACTGGTAGGGCTAAAGACATCCATATGTAATAAGTGTTTGGGTGTATTGATAGCGTTGTTTTCCTTTGGCTTGTGAGACACCTTGTGTTGCTTCACTTTCAGGCATACAACATAATGGTCATCACTTGTAAACTCTTTCTTTGATATTCAAGATACTGAATCATTCATAACTAATTTATTCATCTTTTTAAAGTTTACATGGCATATTCTTTTGTGCCAAAGGAAAGACTCATCACTATTTTCTTTAGATAGAAAGAATGAAAAATCTTCTGAGGGGAATGTTTCCTACAAATCTATCTTGTACATGTTCCCTTTCCTGGGGGATCTAAGTAGGATGTGCTGTTGAGGAATGATCACCTCGGGTTTGAGAACAATGCACTCATGCTCAATGAAGAGCATGTTATATCTCTGATCATAAAATTAGGATACACTTAGTAGATTGTACCCAAGCCCATTGACAAAGTTTACCTTTACAATGCAGAGCTTACCATTTATGACCCTGCCCCTTATAGTAATGAAACCACCTGAATCTCCACTAAAAGAGATTGGCCCTCCATCAATTTTCTCAATGTTTTAAAGTAAAGAGCCATTGCCAGTCATGTACCTAGAACAACCACTATCAATGATCCATACATTCCTTTTAGTCTTTAACTGTTCTTGCAGAAATAAGAGATGGTTAGTTACACTTGGAAACCTAAGACTTGTTGGTCTTGGGCTTGTCAAAGTGAACTAAAGAAAATGCAACAACAATTGATCCTATATTCAAGCTTTGAGGATCATCTGCTATTGTTGATGAAAATCATTCAGTCATATGGTCTTCCTTTATCTTCCACATCATCTTTGGAAGATTAGACTTGACCTTTAACACTTTGGAAGTTTTGATAACTTCGGATGTTTTGGAGACTTGACCTTTGGAGAATTTTGCCTTAGCTATAGTAAACTTCAGTACTTCAGAAGCATTCTTTTCTTCCGATGCCAATTTTTCTTCTGAAGGCAAGTTTTCACTTGTCTTCTTTTCCACTTTAGAGCTTTCAAAAGGAAAGGACTTTCCTTCCAAAGTTGTCTTCTTCTTTTTCGTCTCCGAAGTCTTCTTCTTGGTCATGTGGATAGTACTTTTGGGATCATAGATACAATCCTTGGCAAGATAAGAAGTACTTGAAAGAATTGATCTGCCCAAGATACATATTAAATTGATGTGGCTAGTGTAATATGATCCAAGTCGGGTCATACCCAATAACAAGCTAAACAAACACCAATGGATAATTTATTCGTTGATAAGATCATATAAATAAATTATGACACCAACTTAGAAAATGGGTTTTCTAATTCATTGCTTTGTAAATGAACAAGATTATACATATAGATAATTTGTTCATAAGATATTATTTTGTTACATTGCTTAAATAAGTTAAACAATGACATATAATAGTGTGTAAAATCTATAAATTAAATGGTTTAATTTTATAAAAATTCAAATTGCAAGAATGTTAGTTTTATAAAGTTTATAAAAAAAAAAGTGGAGGGAAGACATAAAAGGGACCCGGATGCCCATAATGCTTTTGGAAGTTTTTTATGTTGCTTTAATACATGCAATTCCCCACTAAGCATGCTTGCACTTTGACAATTATAATAACAAAAACACAAAAACACAAGAGCAATATTCTCTTGACTTTTCTCCCTTTCATCTCACGGAAGTTTGAAGGTGCAGAAAGTATTTTCTTTCAGCTTCAAAGAAACGTTTTCAGCTTCAAAAAAAAAAGGTCTCTTGGCTGAAAAATCACGAAAGAAAGAGAGGAAGGCAAGTTGGTGTTCAAAGCCTAGCAAAGCAAGGTGTTTGTGCAAGCTTGGGGTATCACTCCTTGAGGTTTTCTTGGTTGGAAACTCAGTCACGAACTCATCATTCACAGCTCGTCTTTGGGTTTAGGAAGCTACAAAGGTTGTAGATTCTTGACTATCTTATGTTCTTATTATTGTATGCATTGTATATGAAGATCCATGGCTTGGGGTTCTTTGTTAAAAATGGTTTAACAACTATCTTTGTAACATGTTTTAAAATATAATTCCGCTGCATTTTCATAAACAAGTTGTATGAAGCTTTGATAAACATGTTAAAACCCCAACAATGGCATCAAGAGCCACTTATACATATGCATACATGTATTATACTTGTATTTCATTTGGACAGCACCAAAACCGTGGGTTTAAGGGGCTGTTTTGGTGCCCCTTTTGATGTTTTAAAGATGCTATTTTATGCATATTAGGATCTTTAAAACTCTAGTTTATAAGATAATTGTTTGTATGGACTAAACCCATTAGTTCTTGGTTTATGTTGGCCAAAACATGGGTTTTAAGGGGCTGCCAAAAATCGACTTCTTATGTATGTTTGGATATATTGTTGTTGATTATGCATAACAAAGCCTAGACCATTTGGATTGAATGATTGGTTGCAATGTTATATTCATTTGGGCTTGTAATAATTAATTTTGTTTCAAGTCTAGTCTTGTAATTTATTTATTCATATGGTTTGTAATAAATAGATTAGGAGTTTATCTTTACTAGAAAAATGTATTAGGATACATATCTTGTAAGGAAGCTCAAGATCAAGACTTGAAGAAAAGATGGACAAAGAGGATTCTTGAAGATATGGTTTCAAGTGGGAGTCTCTTTGGTCAACCATGTGTCATGATTCTAAACCCTTAGGATATGACCATTTGACACACTTGTTTTGGCTAAACAAGTGTGATCAACTTAGTATGCTTTGTTATGCATATATGACTTGTTTTGTTTATGTTTGGTTGAATGCATATGATGATGTTTGTTTTGAATATTTGGATGTGATTAACAAACCATCAACTAAAACAAACAATAAACAAGTAATTGGTTCTCAAATCATTAAGCATAAATAGAATAGTTCTATAAAAGGAGTTAATGGTTTACAAAATAAAATGGGTTTTATTTAAAAGAACCAATAGGGTACCATATGGTTGAATGCATACAATCATATGGTACATAGACTTTTCTAAACAAGAATTGTCAAATTATAAATCCCTTTTGAAAAGCAAGTTAAACACCATCCTTTTACACAACACTTAGGTTACTTGCAAACTCTTAGTGGGATAAAGGTCACCTAACCACTTTGAGGGAACTTGTAACTTGAGGTGAAATACCATGTTTGTGGGATAAAGGTCACCTAACCACTTATGTAGTAAACTCACACGTGTGTGTAAGTAGGACAACTTGATTTGTAAAATATATTGAATGGATCACCTAAAATATGTTTTACAAAAAGGTGTTGATGGGATAAACATGCCGTTATAAACATGAGATGTTCAAACGATCCCATACCACTAGAAGTTACAATAGGTTGTAATTGTCATTTATGACTACCTTGTTTATTTAAATAATGGGATAAAGGTCACCTAACCAATATTTAAATATAACGTTGGATTCTAAAATTTTATTTATTAATGGTCTATGAGACATAAAGGGTATTGATAAATGAAATATAATTATATCAACGATTACTAATAGAACTTTGTAAAATCTTGTAGATGGCCGACAACAACAACGCTAATAATGATGTACAAACCAAAACAACCAATCCCTAAGGGCGATCCTTCAAAGGGATCGTCTAACACCTAACAATTTCATGGATTGGTACCGCAACTTGAGAATTGTTCTCAAACAAGAAAAGCGGGCCTACATCCTTGATGACCCCATCCCCGATGAACCTAACGAGGAAGATGTGGAAGCATATAATGATTGGGTTAGATATGTAGAAGACTCTGTCCAAGTCTCTTACCTAATGTTAGCAAGTATGACACCCGAACTCCAAAAGGAGTATGAGCTCCATGGAGCTTATGACATGATCACTCAGTTGCGGGAAACGTTCCAGCAACAAGCTAGAGTGGAGCGCTACGAAACGGTTCAAGCGCTTAATGCATGTCGGATGGAGGAATCCCAATCAGTTTCATCTTATGTTCTTAAAATGAAAAGCCACATCGACCGCCTTGAAAGGCTGAACTGTCCCGTCTCAAAAGAGTTGGCCACGGATTTGATCCTTAATGGCCTAACTAAAAGGTTTGAGGCATTCGTCATGAACTACAACATGAACGGATGGGACAAGAGCATAAATGAACTTCATTCTATGCTCAAATCAGCTGAGGCGGGAATGGGTAAGAGGGTTTTACCTGTTCTCACCATAAGTGAAGGTGGGAAAAAGAGAAAGTCTCTACCCCCTCCTAAGGCAACTGTTGCCAAAGGAAAGGGTCATATTGGGGGAAAGGGAAAGATGGCTGTTAGGGCGCAACCTCCGAAGCCCAAGGAGAAGAAGCATAAGGTTGCTGTGAACGACCCATGCTTCAAATGTGGTGAGATAGGACATTGGATGAGAAATTGTCCAGTCTATCTCAAAGAGTTGAGAGAAAAGAGGGATGCGGGGCAAACCTCAGGTATAATTTACATGATACATGTTGAGCTGAATGTTATTTCTTCTAACACATGGGTATTAGATACCGGATGTGGAACTCACATTTGTAATTTATTGCAGGGGTTCAGAAGAAATGAGCATTATGAAAAAGGGGAAATAAGTCTCTTCATGGGCAATGGTGCAAAGGTTCACGTGAAGCCCAAGGAGACTACATTTTGAAGCTTCCAAGTGGTTTGGAAGTTATTTTATGTAATGTATTATATGCTCCTAGTTTGACTAGGAACATAATTTCTGTTTCCCGTTTAAGACAATATGATTATGATTTCAAGTTTGTTGACAATGATATTCATGTTTCTTTAAATCATGTATTTTATTTTAAGGCTATACCTTGTAATGGCATTATGAATTAGTTCATGAAAACACAACATATGATAGCTCTATATACCAAGCAACCACCAAAAGACTCAAATTAGATTTGAGTGATACCTACCTTTGGCATTGCCGTCTTGGTCATATAAACAAGAAACGTATACAAACGCTTCAAAAGAATGGTCTTTTAAAAACAAATGAATGTGATTCATTTGATGTATGTGAATCTTGTTTACAAGGAAAAATGACTAAGGCACCCTTTAGTGGAACTAATGAAAGGGCGAAAGATTTATTAGGTATCATACATTCGGATGTATGTGGTCCTTTTAAGCCAATGACTAGGAATGGTGAGAGATACTTCATTACCTTTACCGACGATTATAGTCGCTATGGGTATGTGTACTTATTAAGGCACAAGGATGAAGCTTTTGAAATGTTCAAAATCTTCAAGAATGAAGTAGAAAATCAACTCAACAAATCAATTAAAGTTCTCCATACCGATAGAGGCGGTGAATACCTAAGTGATGTTTTTCAAGATCATCTTAGGAGTTGTGGGATTATCTCACAACTCACTCCACCTGGAACACCACAACATAATGGTGTGTCTGAGAGGAGGAATCGGACCCTATTGGATATGGTTCGATCTATGATGGCTAGAAGCACATTGCCTCTATCATTTTGGGGTTTCGCTTTGCTCTCCGCGGCCCGTATTTTGAATATGGCCCCAACCAAAAAGGTGGAAAAGACACCTTTTGAGATATGGCATGGAAGAGTTCCATCCCTATCATATTTAAGGGTTTGGGGTTGTGAGGCTTATGTTAAGGCTCCCACCCCAAACAAATTAGATGTCCGATCCACCAAGTGTATCTTTGTTGGATATCCTAGAGATTCTATGGGATATTATTTCTATGACCCACTGGAACAAAAGGTGTTTGTTGCCAGAAAGGGCGAGTTCTTAGAAACAAAGTTCCTTTTGGAAGGAACTAGCAGTAGAACAGTGGATCTTGAGGAGGATCAAGATTCACAGCCCGATGCACATTTGGTTGAAACTAGCACTCAACATAAGGATGTTGAGAATGATCAAGCGGTTGATCAATACACACAAAACGTTCGCAGAAGTGGTAGAACTAGTAATCCACCTGAAAGATACGGATTCTTCATGGATGGATGCTACATGGTAGATTCAGATGAACCAACCACATATCATGATGCAGTGTCCAATTTGGATTGTGACAAATGGCTTGAAGCCATGAACGTTGAGATGCAATCCATGTATGACAATCAAGTTTGGGAACTTGTCGTACCACCTCTTAATTCCAAAGTGGTTGGAAGTAAGTGGGTTTTCAAGAAGAAAACCGATATGCATGGAAACTTGGATACTTACAAAGCTAGACTTGTAGCAAAGGGTTTCACTCAAACTCAAGGGGTTGATTATGATGAAACCTTCTCACCTGTTGCAATGCTAAAGTCTATAAGGATACTGTTTGCCATAGCTGCTCATTATGACTATGAGATTTGGCAAATGGATGTCAAAACCGCTTTCCTAAATGGATATCTTGAGGAAGATGTCTATATGGTTCAGCCTAAAGGTTTTGTCGATCCAAAACATCCTGATAAAGTATGCAAGTTAAAGAAATCAATCTATGGATTGAAGCAAGCATCGAGAAGCTGGAATCACCGTTTTGATGAGGAGATAAAGAAATTTGGCTTCATCAAAAACGCTGATGACGCTTGTGTGTACAAAAAGGCTAGTGGGAGCATAATAACCTTCCTAGTATTGTATGTTGATGACATACTACTATTTGGAAACGACATCCCAACCTTGGAAGGTGTAAAAACCTGGCTTGGAAGTTGTTTTTCCATCAAGGATCTTGGTGAAGCTGCCTATATTCTGGGAATAAAGATCTATAGGGATAGATCAAGGCGGCTGATTGGTTTGAATCAAAGTGCATACATTGACAAAATCTTGAAAAGGTTCAAGATGGAAAACTCTAAGAAAGGTAGTGTACCTATTCAAAGAGGGACAATATTGAGTACGACTCAATGTCCAAGCTCAAAGGAGGAGCAAAATAGAATGAAGGCAATCCCATATGCATCTGCTATAGGATCCATCATGTATGCAATGATATGCACTAGACCAGACGTGTCATGCGCTTTAAGCATGACAAGTAGATACCAGCAAAATCCTGGTGATAGTCATTGGATGGCTGTCAAGAACATTCTGAAGTACCTAAGGAGGACCAAGGATATGTTCTTGATCTACGGGTCTGGTGAAGAGAAACTCGTAGTAAAAGGTTACACAGACGCGAGTTTCCAAACCGATCGAGATGATTCACGATCTCAATCAGGGTACATCTTTATTCTGAATGGCGGAGCTGTTTCTTGGAAAAGCTCAAAGCAAGAAGTCGTAGCGTTGTCCACTACAGAGTCTGAATACGTCGCCGCTTCAATGGCAGCACAGGAAGCTGCATGGCTGAAGAAATTCATAGCCGATCTAGGGGTATTCCCTTCCATTCAGGATCCCCTAGAGATCTTTTGTGACAACGAGGGTGCGATTGCTTAAATCAAGGAACCTCGTGCTCATTAAAAGACTCGGCACATTGAACGGAGATTCAACTACATAAGGGATGAAGTTGAAAAAGGAAAGATATGTATTCGCAAAGTCCACACTGATAAAAACATTGCGGATCCACTCACAAAGCTCCTTGAAAGGGCAAAGCATGAAGGCCATGCTTGTGCCATGGGACTTAGATATTCAAGTGACTGGGTTTGATGTTGTATTTTGTATTTAGATATTAGAACTTATGTTATTTGACTTAATTATATGGTTATAATTTTCATTTGTTCTTCTATTTTAGCATGTTTAAATCCGTGAATAAATAAGTTATTCTAAACGTCCGTAGTCGATCATACTTGTGGGAACAATTATGAATGTAAGACTATAATAAAATTGGATTGGTTGATATTCATAAGGTATGAATATAAAGCAAGAGGTTGCTACCAAGGTTCATTGATATCTATGGGATATAGATATTGGACTGACCCGCTCTCAATCATTTCTGCATGGAATCTTTGTGATTAGTCATAAGAGATATTGAGTAAAGGCGAATATCATTATATCCTCAGACCTGAGATACATATTGGGTCTTGATATTCACCAAGTATTGTACTTTGACTTAGTACTTTGCTGTTCTGAAAATTGGCAGTACATAAGGCTGTGTTCAGGTATGATATGAGGTGATTGTGAGAGACGTATGTAGTCAAGATGGGATTTGTTCCTCTTATTCATTGAGAGTTAGATGTCTAAGGCCTATTAAAGTTAAATCATCGGAGAATGACAATTCTATGTCTCTTGGATTTAACATGACATCTGAAACGAAAGGATAGATGATTAATTCACCTAAAACATATTCAAGTAAGGAACTTGAAAAGGATGATGTTATTGAATGGCACTTAGTCATATACATTAGGGGTAGCAAACCGTTGCTAGGCGTTATTTGCTGCTTGCATCAATCTTCTATGAATCTTGTGCAAGTGGGAGATTGAAAGAATTGATCTGCCCAAGATACATATTAAATTGATGTGGCTAGTGTAATATGATCCAAGTCGGGTCATACCCAATAACAAGCTAAACAAACACCAATGGATAATTTATTCGTTGATAAGATCATATAAATAAATTATGACACCAACTTAGAAAATGGGTTTTCTAATTCATTGCTTTTGTAAATGAACAAGATTATACATATAGATAATTTGTTCATAAGATATTATTTTGTTACATTGCTTAAATAAGTTAAACAATGACATATAATAGTGTGTAAAATCTATAAAATTAAAATGGTTTAATTTTATAAAAATTCAAATTGCAAGAATGTTAGTTTTATAAAGTTTATAAAAAAAAAAGTGGAGGGAAGACATAAAAGGGACCAAGATTCGGATGCCCATAATGCTTTTGGAAGTTTTTTATGTTGCTTTTAATACATGCAATTCCTCCACTAAGCATGCTTGCACTTTGACAATTATAATACACAAAAACACAAAAACACAAGAGCAATATTCTCTTGATCTCTCTCTTTTTCTCCCTTTCATCTCACGGAAGTTTGAAGGTGCAGAAAGTATTTTCTTTCAGCTTCAAAGAAACGTTTTCAGCTTCAAAAAAAAAAGGTCTCTTGGCTGAAAAATCACGAAAGAAAGAGAGGAAGACAAGTTGGTGTTCAAAGCCTAGCAAAGCAAGGTGTTTGTGCAAGCTTGGGGTATCACTCCTTGAGGTTTTCTTGGTTGGAAACTCAGTCACGAACTCATCATTCACAGCTCGTTCTTTGGGTTTTAGGAAGCTACAAAGGTTGTAGATTCTTGACTATCTTATGTTCTTATTATTGTATGCATTGTATATGAAGATCCATGGCTTGGGGTTCTTTGTTAAAATGGTTTAACAACTATCTTTGTAACATGTTTTAAAATATAATTCCGCTGCATTTTCATATAAACAAGTTGTATGAAGCTTTGATAAACATGTTAAAACCCCAACAGTACTACCACACACGATGCAATCAACTGGCTTCTGAGAGTCTTCTTTTCAGTAGAAGGCTGAGTTTGATCACTTTCCACTTCTATCTTCATCTTCTTAGATGATGCAGTAGACCTCTTAGGGTTGCTCTTGGAACTGGATGGTCGGGACTGTGTAGCAGTGGTGCAGCTGGACAGTCCTCTTTTCTTCACAGGGATGGATTGGACATGAACTAGAAATCTTCGTAGAAGAGTCCATAGTTAAGTGTTCACCCTTCACCACTTCAAATCCAGTAGACACAAAGACTTATTTTTGCTTAGAGTTGAAGAAGTCCTTGATCTCTTGAGCCTTCTTTGATCTTCTCTTGGTTGCTCGGATCAAGTTCTTCCTTTTTGACTTTGTCATCCCTGATTATTTTCTCTCCTTAAGAGAGTAGTGACCCTTTTTAGGATGATCTTCTTCACTCATCTCAGATCCATCCTTTACTATCTCCTCTTCATCCTTATCTTGAATGAGGTATATGAAGGGAAGCTCATCTTGATAAGTTCCATAACTTGGAGATCTTACAGATAGTAGAGTGTGTAGAGGACCTATCTCAGTAGATCATCCTAGTCCCTACTTATTCTAATTATAAACCTTTGCATGCACGGATGAGATATAATGTTTTTAAAGGTCCCTTCTTCAAGAAAATATTTTTCTACCCTGGCTTTGCTAATCACAAGCTCAGCCTGGCATTCTGTTAACTTGGTGATGAGATCTTTGATTTGAGTACTGTAGTTGGTATGTTCATGCTTTAGAGTTGAAATGGTTTTCTCTAGATCTTCTATCTTAAGTTAATAATCATTTTCAGCTCTTTTAAAATCAACTTTTAAAATGTTTAAGGACTCAAGGTCAGATCTCATCTCTAACTTATAGTACCTGTATCTATTAACTTTAGCAATGCATTCATGGGTATAAAGATATTCCAATACCTTGGCTTCTTCATGATCAGCCATCAGTGCTTGGTTTCGAGATTCATCTTCAACTTGAAAACTCCAATCAAAGCCTCCTTCTTCAACAACAACTGTAGCTTGTTGATTGGGGTTCTTAGTATGTGGAGCTCTATCAGTGTAGTTTGGTCTGGATTGTACTGGTCACTATTTGTCCTAGGCACCTTGCACTCCCTAGCAAAGTGTCCTATTTGGTTGTAGTTGTAACACTTCACCTTACTTTAAGAGTGAAGAAAAGTTACCACTACTTTCATCAATAGATATAAAAGCTTGAGAAGAGCTTGTCTCTTGGAATGAGCTTCCTTGGATGTAGATCTCCCTTGGTGTCTCCGGGAAGGTGATGAAAGGAATCTTTTGTGAGTTTTCAGGGTAGCAGATGAGATTATATTGTGGTTCTCCTCAATCCCTTTCAACCACATGAAGGGCAGAACTCTGATGATTGTTGGAGTTACCAGATGGATTTTGCATGTTCATCTCTATCCGATATCCAATTAGGATACCATTCAACTCAATAAGAGTAAGGGTCTTGAGGTTTTTAGTCCTCTTAATGACCACACAATAGCATGTCCATTGTTTGGGAAGAGAGGACATGAACTTTCTCACAATATTGTTATTCTATAGAGTTACTCAAACATTCATTAGAGTATCCACAATCTCAACATACCTGAAGTATTGTTAAGTCATGCTTTCACTTGGCTTGAAGGTCAAGTTCTCAAACTATTGCTTCAAGATGTCTTTCTTGTTCTTTTTAGTGCATCCCATAGTTGCTTAGCAGTTTTGCACTTCTTGAAGCCTCTGTAGATAGAGTTTGGAAGAGAAGTTTGAAGGACTTTCATGGCTTTCTGATCTACATCAATCTTCTTCCGATCTTCTTCTGAGTAATCAGCCACTTCCTTTGGTATTATGCCACCACCGGCAGTAGCTGAAGAGGTGCATGGTACATGAGGTCCTGAGACAACAAATCCCCAAATCCTACTATCTTGAGACTTGATGAAGCCTCCATTCTATGGCTCCAAGTATGAAATTCATCAAGAGTGACAGTGGAGATTTTGTCATAATACCGGTTTCTATATCAGCCTTGGTAAGAGCTACCATTTTGAGTTGTTAAGTGTTTTGTGAAACTATAGGGATTTAAGATGGTGAGATATTACAATCAAGATCCTAAAATGCTTTGATACTAATTGCAGGACCGTTGAAGGTTCAATACACTCAGTTTCACAATGATGACAGACTTAGAACATTTAACAAATCAAATAGGGAACCAGGTTTTAGTTGATGATACTAGGAACGCAAGTAAGTATGAGACATAATAAGATAATATTTTTTTTCAAGAATGTTATATATTGGTCTCAAGTTCTATTACAACCGTTACAAAGCATAAAGATAAATACAAGTACTTGAGACACGTTGTACTACATCCTACAACTGGCTATACTTTGAAAGCCAGCTGGAAACACTAATCTAGAAAACAAGATTAATGTATAGTCAAAAGGCAGATTGCCTTTTGACTTGTGACTATGACATGCCATAGCTCACATCCTAATATATTACAAAAAGGAATAAAGGTACAAAAGTAGAAAGTTACAGACCAATGACCATAATCTACAGTTGAAAAAAGCATGGACCTTTTCACTAACTATCTATGTTGGTGAGTCTTTAGAAGTGGCAGCGAAAAGTTGTTCAGTTTTTGTCAAAAGGCAGATTGCCTTTTGACTTGAGACTATGACATGACATAGCTCACATCCTAATATATTACAAAAGGATAAAAGGTACCAAAATTAAAGTATAGTCAAAAGGCAGATTGTCTTTTGACTTGTGACTATGACATGCCATAGCTTACATCCTAATATATTATAAAAAGGATAAAAGATACACAAGTAGAAAGTTATAGACCAATGACCATAACCTACAGACAAAAGCATGGACCTTTTCACTAACTTACCCATGTTTGTGAGTCTTCAGAAGTGGCAGCGGAAAGTTGTTCAGTTTTTTGTCAAAGGTGATCAGAGAAAGCATGTCCTCTATGTCTTTGGAAGAAATCAGTCTCTTGCTTCGGAAGACTTTGTCTCTGATGCTTTGGAAGATTTTTGTCATTTGTCTTCGAAAATTTTTACACTTAGCTTATTTCCTTTGAGTTGTGTAAAACTTTAGAAGGAACTTTAACATGTACTTCATGCATGCATGGTGAGAGTTATTTGGCTGCTTTGGTTGCATCAACCTTTAAGTACAAACCTTACACATGAGTTTATTATGAAGACCAATTTCATAAATAAAAGTTAGTTCATATGTTGTTCAACCTTATATACATTCAAAATTACAAATCGTAAGTTTATAACTTTATTGAAATGCACATGCTACACATCAAAAGTAGCCAAAATTACCATAACATTAACATAATATAAACTACACCGTTAGTTCATCACAAATTGCATTAAGTTTCACCTAATTAGGATAATAACAAGAGTTTATTTCATAATAAGCCTGAATATAACAACAAATATAGAAGTTAATAATGACATCAATAGAACAATCCATCCCCTAATCTACTATGGATGAACATTTAGACAATCCTGAGCTTTCTAGGTGTTGAACGTAGTCTTGAGCCTCCCAAGGACCTTTAAGATTGGATTCCTAAGAAAAAAATTACCAGAGCTTCCACCTCCAAAAGCTCCATTCAAAATTGCAAATGCGCTGCAAATTATAGGCTTTCTTGAGTGTGGGGCATAGCCCCGTGGTTGCCTAGTACCCATAAACATGGTCAGGTACGGGCCCATGTTATGGGTGGGGCATGCCTTCGTGCTCAATGTCAGGGGACATCATAGAATAACTGATGTGATATGATGTTTTTTTATATATAAGTTAGAGTTCATCAATGATCGGTGATGGTGGTGCTGGTTGGGTTTGAGTTTGATGCCTTAATGATGATGATGGTTCGTGTTGGCTACGGTGGTAGGCACTGTCGAAACAAGAATTTTTAACAAAAGGGGTCACACGACATATTTTTTTAAGATTAATTGTTCCATCCCATACTTGCATGGTAACATCTTTAATTTAATTTAAAACAATCCCAATCTTTAAACGATATTTCACAATTTAATTATATATATATATACACACACACATATATATGTATACACACACACACATATATATATGTATACACACACACACATATATATATGTATACACACACATATATATATATATAATGTAAGGATTCATGGCATTTTATTAAGTTAGAGAGCTTTTGCTTTAAATAGTTAACTTAGGGGACCAATTGTGCCATTTAACCTAAACTTTATTGAATAAATAAACCAACCCCACCCCAATCCTTTCCCTCCCGTCACTACCCATTCAAAGCACCCTGACACCCGAAACCCTAGTTCTGCCGCAACCGGCCTCGCGAAGTCTCTCTCATCCCTCTCGGCACGCCTTTGATTCATTACATCTCATCTCTAGTGACATCTCCGCAGTCATGTGCCCTTCGGTAACCGACATCACTCTCTGTTTAAGTTCTCACCGCACCCATAAAGCAAGATTGGTACAGTTCTTTCTCGGTATCATTTTATTTCAATTATGGTTTCAGTCACTAGCGCTGCATCCCGCTATGGGTGGGCTGTGATGCAAGTTGTTTCTTGATCTTTTTGCGTGTCGGGTAGACTGTGTGTGCATCAGATATATATATAGGTGCTAATATATGTTATGCTAGTGGATTCATGAGATGCTTTCTGTTCAGGTGTCTCATGGATTCATGGATGTCGTGTCTATATTTCTGGTTTGTGTGTGTGTGTTTCTACTATATGTGTATGTGTGATTCGTAGTGTGTGTATGGTTATGGGTGAACCATGGGTTTTGCAATTGTCATTGTATGTATGTTATATGTCGATATGAATGGTTATGTGTGTATTGTATGTAAAGGTGTGGTTTAGGTTGGTGATCTTGGTGGGAACCGTGGAATATGTTATGTATATTTACCATGCAGGTGTTTTGGAGTGCATTGGTATAACATGTATGGGTTGATAACTCATGTGGGTAATGCATATGTATGTATTCTAGTGTAATATATATTTACCGATGTGTGTTAATGGAATAAATAAATAACTTATAGATATGTTAAGAATATTAGGTGCGTGTAAAATATATATATTATATATATATATATATTATAGGTGTGCGTAGATTGTGTATGTTTGGGTATGCGTGTGAATGGGGGAACCTCTTGTTACCGAGTCGGAACAAGAAACTGTACAATTCTACTGCTAACATTAATATTAATTAAATACTAAATGTGCATTCAGGTTATTCGGAAACCTAATTACCTACTCCATGCATTTATCTGTTGCTATGCATTCGAGATGAGTTTACGACCCCGCTTAACATATACTATTTTTAGGGAAAAGAAATATGATCTTTGAAACGTCCATCAACTAGATCAGTATTACTATAATTATCACATGTTTACTAGTGTTGTACCAATTTAAGTCCTTACTTTTGAACCATTAATGTATGTTCTTTAGGAAGGTAATTCTAAGTAGATCTACTGGGTTTAATAAACCCCACCTGGGCTAGTCGCGCTAGAACGACTACATGTTAAACGTGTGTTCAATTGACCTAATTTCTATTGTTCTGGTCTAGTAACCACAACAGAGGCATACTTGCATTTGTCAGCTTCTGTTTCAAACTTTATACACTATGTAACTTATTATGTAGACTAGCTATCTACTAAAATTACTTTGTTTACTGGATCTACTATTCCTGACTTATTACCTTTATCAAAACCTATGAACTCACTAACCCTGTGTTAACACTTTATCATGTTTCTTTCAAGTTCATAAGGTGTGCATGACTAGGAGCATTGCTACATGTTTTGCATTAATTTTCGCAAGTTTAAACGTTAATTTTCACAAGTTTACATTAATTTGGGTTGCGTGTGTTTTGTGCTAGTTAAATTATAAATGATTATGCTTCCGTAAATGTTTTCTTAAATTTGTTATTAATTATGCTTTTGGGATTTTCAGATAATATTGAATAATTATGCTTTGTAAATATTGTGTCATTGGTGTAACTGACGACTGAGATCATGGTACGTAACACTCATAACGGTAAAACTTCGATTGTGAAAATTGAGGGTGTGACATTAATAGGGTACATCAATAAATTATTTTATCAGTCAATGTACAAGAAATGAAAAACTATCTCTAATCACGTAATTGTAATCTTTAACATGACATGTTTTGCAAAATGAATAATTTTACCACTCGAAAAATATGCTTCATAAACATCAACAATAAAAGAAAGCCGTTTCGAAGAACATATCATTATATTGAGTTAAATAAAGAGACACGTGACACCCACCATTTTTACGTCATTTTCTGATCAACACAAACATGGTTTTTTGATCATATATTCATGCATTTAATGTTGTTCACTTAAATGCGTCATTTATTGCACAAACATCCACGAACCTTTTACGTAACGGTAATTCGGGGAATTGCCGGATCACACATGCGTCTGTCCCCGAACGTTGATGATTTGTCAAAATAGTTTTCAAACAATCATAATTTGTGTGAAATTATGTTTTATATTATTATGTGATTAAATGTGTAGCTTGGTTGTGAAAAATGGGAATTTTCGGGCATATACGCGTTTTCGCGCATTTTCGGTTTTTAAAGCCTAAAAATAATTAATGACTTTGAACTAGAAAAATAAATATTATTTCATGTTATTAATGTTTATATGATATCATATGAACATTTGGTTCTCTCGGTGTAGAAAAAGTTCAATCGCATAACATTAAAATGATTTCAATAAAAGACGGGAGTCTTTCTTGTAAAAAAAGTATAAAATCCAACCCCCCAACCCTAATCACCATTGGGCCACCCCTTCCCTTTCAACTTCGTTTTTTCATACACAAATCACACAAACGTCCAAAGCACACCTTCTTTGATCTTGTTCTTGCATATTGGTGGTGATTTTCATTGTTTCTTGCATCAAACACGTACTATGGATCATCATCTAAGCATTTCAAGTAAATTTTTATGTTTGATTTCATGTTCTTTGATCTTCATGATGAACATAAACCCTAGATGATCCAAACAAGTCAAACCTTAAAATTGATTGAAATTGATGATGGATTATGTTTTAGTATTCTATATAATGATATTTGTACGGATTGATTTTATGAAATTGTATCATTTTGATCAAAAATTAAGGCTTACCTATTAAGAAAACTTTAATTTGGGGATTTTGTAAAAATTGTATGATTTTTATAAATTGGATTGAATTGATGGTTCTAGGATGTTAGTTGATGCTAGTGGATGAAAATTCATGCCTCGAACTTTTGATTTTGGCTTAGTTTTTAGTACTTTCCATATGGATAAGATAGGTTATAGATGATGATTTATGCATAATTGATAAAATGTGATAATTTTTATATGATGTTTAGGGCATAAGAATAGGTTGGGAATAATTAAATGGTGAAAAACACATTGTATGAACATGCTTGCTATTTTGGAAACTTTTGTGACTTGATATGATGAATGTTGAATATGATATATGTAGAACATGATATGATAATGTGAATGGTGTTGGAATTATCATAGGAGCATGTTTGGAGACTTTGGATGAAATTTGTAAAACTTGTGTTCTTACATTTTTAATTTTGGAAACTTTGGGCATGATAAGGTTTCTAGGTTATGTTAACATGTTATGGAAGATTTTTTGATATGATACATGTATAATTGAGATGGTTGTTGTGTTATGATTCATAATCTCAAAATGGATTGCACATGTACCGATGTCATACATTCAAAAAATAGAAACTTTTCAAAAATAAATTTCTGACATAAAACTTTATGTGAATCATTATTTGAGCTATTTGAGCATGAATAAACATGTTTTACTTATTTGTGTCACCAACGGGTCGTCGGGTCAGTCCGGTCAACTTTGTCAAACAAACATCAACTTGGTTAAACTTGTCGAACATTTCTTGAACACGCTAGCAGCTGCGTCGTTTGGATACAACAGGGCTCATCTTGACCATTATGTACACACACTTATGGACCTACATTTGTGTTGGATCAGATGAGGCTGGTGCAACCAAAACTATACTTAGAAGATTTTGAGTGCAACTGAGCAAAGGCTTATGAAGACAAAGGTGCACTTCCGAAGCAAAGAAAAAGATTTTCCGAAGCTTAAGGATGAAGAACTTCCGAAGAAAGAACTAAGTCTTCCGAGACTAAGTAGTTCTCCTTTCGAAGTACAACACTTGGAAGATTCAAGACAAAGCCTTCCAAAGGAAAAGGTCATGAAGACCTGCTGAAGTCTTGGAAGAAGTTATCTCTTCCGAAGTATAAATGGTTTCAGAAGACTATATTCTTCCGAGCCATTTTACCTTCGGAAGAACAAACTATGGACTAGTGCATATAAGTATGGTCTGACTGACAAGTATGATATACTGCATTGTGTTTTTCCACGCCCATGTAATTGACCATACTTTATTCCATTATTTACATTTATCAGTTAGTACAGTTACCAACTTTAGTAGGTAACAAAAGGTAAGTCATGGACATGTCATGACTACCTAATCTAGGATAGTATTTTAATCTTAGATACCTTATATCTAGCAATGTAGTATTTGTTTAGATGTAAGTTCTAGCTGGTTATCAATGTATAACCTGTTGTAGATAGTAGTATATATAGTTTCTCAATGTAACTCATTATGCATGCTTTGTAAGAGTCTTGTAAACATGGAGTTGAGAAGTAATATATACGAGTATCTTGAAAAACCATTTCTTATGTTCATTAACTTAGTATATTATCATCAACTTAGTTTGAGATTCTTCATCATCAAGAGTGAAACATAGTGAGTTTGAGAGAAAATATTGTGTTGAGAGACCAACACCGATCCTACAATTTTGTTAGGAAATAATTATCTTTCGGTTGTTACACAAAGAATTCAAGTGAAATAGATGGAATACAGGTCAAGACACCTATACAAAGAATATCTTAGAAAGAATTCAATCTGAGTATAAACAAGTAAGTATGTCAAGGATATCTTAGAAAGATTAGAGATGAAAGATTGTAAGACAACCAAGACACCTACACAAAGAAATCACAATCTTTGTCTTGATCCCGATGGGCAGGACACTGATCAACATCTGTACAGGGAAATTATTGGATCTCTAATGTATCTCACTGCAAAAAGACCTGATATCATGTTTACAACTTGTTCTATGTAAGATATCAGGCTGCTCCTAAGGTGTCTAACCTAATTGCTGTCAAAAGAATTCTCAGATGTCTTAAAGAAGCTCCCCAATTGGGCATTTGGTATCTTAAGAACAAGGATTTCAATGTTTATGGCTATACTGATAGTGATTATGGTGGCTGCAACATCAACAAGAAATCCACATCAGGAGGATGTCAATTTCTTGGTGGAAGGATCATCTCTTGGCAATGCAAGAAGCAATCATGTGTCTCTACGTCAACTGCTGAAGCTGCATACATTGCTGCTGCCAGTTGCTATGCTCAACTACAATGGATCTAGAATCAGATGTTAGACTATGGTTACAACTTCATGGAGACTCCTATCCACATAGACAACAAGAGTGCTATTTCTATCATGGAAAATCCAGTAAAGCATTCCAAGACAAAGAATATTGAAATCGGGTATCATTTCATTTGATATATAAATGAGAAAAACTTGATCAAACTAGTCAAGGTTGATTCAAATGAACAATATGTTGATTTGTTCACCAAAGCGTTTGATGAACAAAGATTTAAGTATTTAATTACGACTATTGGGATGATCAACATTGATTGGTAAATCTCTTTTGAAATTCTTTTGAAAATATGTTATGTCTAAGTGGTCTATTTACAATCTAAGCCCTGTTTCTCCAAATTTTCTAAGTATAAATTCTTCTGAAGAGAAATTCACCCTCGGAAGAAGACTTTGTTTTTCTTCCGAAGGCAAATTCCTCTGTACAACTATTCTCTTCCAAAGTGTTTTTGGCCTTGGAAGATCACTTGATCATAGATCAAGTTTCCTTCCGCAAGTTACTAACTTCTTCTCTTGGAAGAACACTTTACTCTCAGAAGCAAATTTTCTTCGGAAGGTAAAGTGGTTTCAGAAGACAATCAGGAAAGAGAAATTCTAATGTTTTCTCGAAAGCAATTTCATACTCGGAAGAAAACTTTGCTGTGTAACGGAAATCTTTGGGCCCCACTCTGCAAAAAGTAAGATTTTATGGAAGATTGTCGGAATATTTTTAATGACTTATCCTTACCGCCCCTGCCAAATTAAACCGCATAGTGTCACTTCACCTTATCGATTTGATCTTTCACCCTACATATAAAGATTCCGGCTTTCTTTTCTACTTTCTTTACCACTGTACAAGCCCTAGATACCCATTTCCACTATCTCCTTCAAATTTCAAATTCCATCCTTCAAATAGTACCTTCAAACAATGGCTCTAAACCCTCAACACAACCAAGTTGCCATCCTTGACTCTTCAAAGGATGTTGATTTTGCACCAATTATCCAATTCCTGACCTAATCTGCATATCTTCCCACTGTAACAGTTAACCCCACCAATTATTCAAACCATATGCCTGACTTCTGGGCCAATGGTCAAAATGAAAATACTCAACAATGAAAGGGTTATCCGTTCTAGAGTCTGTAGATAAGAAATCATAGTGAGTGAAACCACCATAAGAGAACATCTTGAACTCCATGACGTAGGAGCCCCTTCTGAATTTCCCAAACCAGATTTAGAAGACACTTACACCCAAATAGGGTACGGAGGAGATGTGAGTAAATCTACAGTTTACAAATTCAACTTCTCTTACAACTAAAAGTACTTGCTCCACAACATACTGCATAGCTGTCAAACAAATCTTAGGGATGGGATCAAATTCTCTATGATCTGGGCTGCCTCATTGATGGGTTGGTAAAAGGCCTAAGGTTCACTACTCTTGATTTGTGCTGAATAATTTGAGAGGAAATCTCATCAGGAATACATTTTACATGTATCCCCGATTTATTCAGCACATAATTAACTATGAGCTGGATCAGGACAAACTAGAATATGCAAATATTCTAATAGTTCCTCACATGAGGTCGGGTATCTTCAAAATGTTGAAGAAGGTATCTACCAACTTCACTGAAAGGTTCCCTCAACTACTTCTAGGTATACTTGAGCCTATGGCTCCTGGTGACCTCCCTGCAGGCCTAGCAGGTGATGAACCCACTCCAGACACCACCACTTCATAGTTAATAACTTCCCTCCACCCTATCAAAATCACTTACCAAAGACTCGTCAAATGAACCCTTGTTCAATGTACTCTGATTGCATAAGTCCCTTCGGTTCAAGCCAAAAAGGCTAGAGTGGAACACAGGGCTCCCACTCAAACAAAGGTCCAACCATCCTCCACAATTAACCTTAATGTCAGTGTTGAGTCTTCTCAGTCTCAACCTGATAAGCCGATTGCCCAAACCTCAAGCCCTCAGGGTGTGTCCTAACACTCCTTTGAGCAACCAAAAAGGGACATCCATATTACTAGCATAATGCCATTAGATGTTGACCAAGGTCCCGAGTCATTAGGAATAACTGCTATATCCTTCACTTACCTTTTAACCTAATCTGATGAGGATTTCATGTTTCCTCAGGGCCATGATGTTGATCTACCTCACCACTCTCCAGATCAACTGAGCCCGAGGGAACCTCTAACTTTTAGCCCATATCAGTTAAGCCAAACTGAGGTGAGTCCAATAGGTGTGGAAGGGACTCATCTAGATTTAGCTACCACTACTGAGAGTGACTTATTGACCTCTAAGGATAGTGGTAACAATGCTGAGACTGAGTCTATGGTAACCTTGCCAATTGACATCTCTGAAAGAGATATTAGTTCACAAGGGAAACAAGGGCGCCAAGAAACCATATCTGGTGGTGAGTATGAACATACTAGTATGTTATCTCATTTCCCCATGATTCTTCTAAAGAAGATGAGGGAAGTTTGCAACGCATCATTCAGTATCTGCTCTCTAAAGTCTCAAATATTGAATTCAAGGTTAGGACTTTAGCGAATAGGTCTGCCACTCAGCAACTTGAGATTGAGAGTCTCAAGGCCAAACTAGTTGAGACATAGGTGAGGCATGTACCAATTCAGGTCTCTTTAAGTTCTTCCTCTTACTCATCTACTTCTCAAGTTGATGCTACCAAAAGGGGGAGAGTGTACAGAGACAAACACATGAGGATCTTACCTTTGCCATCTTAACTCTATCCTTAACTTATCCTACACCATAACACTCCACAACCATCTTCCCACAGGCAACTCCTATTAATATTCAAGTGGATCCCAGTATGCTTATTGACCTTCACAGATTCTTAACCAAGTTTCTTATAAGCTCATCACTTGAACAAGCCTCACTCGATGTAGCAGTAGCCTACTTTCAAGCTGAAGAGCTTCAAAGGTTGAGTGCACCACCTACCACTGAGAAAGAAGTTGGTCAACCTAAGGTCCCTATTGAACCTGAGATTGACTTTGAAGGGGAAATAAGGACTTATGGCCTAGCAACTGAATCAGTTGGGACAATAGTAGTGATATTAAAATCTCTTTCGAAGCAGAACTTCAAGCTGCGGAAGGGATTATTGAATTATCATATTTGTCTGATGATCTACATATCACAAAGGTCATTCTTGATCTAGCCTCTGAGGTAAATAGTGAGGACTTTCTCAAAACCCCTCTTCCAACACCATAAGCTCAACCTCACTCTCCCTAACGAGAATCATCCAAGCCAGAATCTCCAAAAGATGAACCTTCCTCAGATCCCAAAGGAAAAAGGAAGATGACTGCAGAAGAGATCTTGGAAGAAGAAAGGTTGGAAAAGCTGAAGAGAAAAGGTAGACTCACCACTGTAACCTGCTAGCTGTAAGCAGCAAGGTAATAACAGTAGCTCAAGAGTCTATCAATAATAAACGAAGAGTGGAGGGGATTGATAGGCTCATTAATATAGGAGTAGGCAATGAGGAAATTCTCTTACTCCCACTTGATGAGCCTATTAAACTAGAAAAGGCAAACTTGCTGTAAAAGGAGAAGGGGAAAGCGGGAAGGTTGACCGAAGAAGAGAAGAGTAGAAAGAAGGAAGAAGAAGAGAACATGCAAAGGGTGCAGAGGATAACTTTCTTATGCTTAAGAGACTATTCTCAATAAGAGCCAACTGCTCATGAAAATGAGACAATCTCATTCATTTTCAACAAAGAACAAGATTAAATTAACAAGGAGAGGAAGAAGGCTGTAAGAGAGAAGGTGAAAGAGAAGAAGAAGAAGAAGGAAGAGGAGGCCATACTTGTGGCTGCCAAGAAGGTGGGAGACAAAGCCTAGATGAAGGCTTATCTCAGGGCCCACGGCTTCACAGGCAACTAAGTAGGACCCATGTCAGAGAAGACCCTACAGCAACATGTTAGTGATATCAAAGCCGACATTCGCTTAGGAAGAAGGAAAGAAGTGTACCAAACTCAAAGTGTACAGAGGATGGTACCCAAGCCAATACCCAAAACACAACCAACAAAACCTGAGCCCACACCTCTTTCCTTTCCTATCAAAACCAAACCCACTACTAAACCTTACACCCCCGAACCTACAACATCATCCCTAATCCCACCATCATCCACTGCCACTTAACAAACACCACCACTACTCATCCTAAAACCCAAAACACAACCTAAAACCCAACAACTACCCAAGCCATCCTCTGAACCATATAAACCTCTAACCTTAGATGAATTCAAGGAGATCAAATAAAAGCTTATCAACTGCACAACC
This sequence comes from Flaveria linearis, assembly GCA_024085815.1. Classification (NCBI taxonomy): domain Eukaryota; kingdom Viridiplantae; phylum Streptophyta; class Magnoliopsida; order Asterales; family Asteraceae; genus Flaveria; species Flaveria linearis. The sequence goes on along the minus strand of CM044017.1, from coordinate 22,907,277 downwards.
CTGAGCGATATCTCCTACGAGGAAGAGTACATAACACTAAGATACATTGATGGCTCTTCATGTTCCCTCACATGAGATGCATTCCTTGATCTTCCTAGAGGAACACTGGACCAAGCTCTTCAGCTCTTGGCTACAAACTCCGATTCCCTCAAAGAAGATGAGAAGAAGCTGAGAAGAAGATTGGTGACTCTATTGGATACCAGGAAAGAGGATAAACTGCCAAACAAACCCCTCATTCCTAGGAAGAAGTTTTTCCAGTGGAGGTTTAATGGCTCTTCTCGTAACTTTGTTGTGGAAAGAGAGAATGGTGAAGTCTACAGACTTGACATACAATCTCTACTACAATCAAGTAGGTTTGACATTGCTATGTTAGCAGAGAAGTGATTCTCTAACCCCTCAAACTCCCAAGTAGCCAATCATATCAGAAATCATCTAGGCAGTCTTCATCTTGCTGAGTTAACAAAGAAGGCAAGAACAGAAGAGGAGTTGAAGATGAGAAATAATAAAGAAGAATGTGCCACTACTAAACGAAGGTCATTCCTATAAATGATTCAAGGCACTACTTCAGAGTCCATGGATAGATAGGAATATGACTATAATTACTATAAGCTAACTCTCTTCAGAGGGCCACAACTGTAACATCCAAAAGTTCAATATTATATATTTAATTAGATTTAGTGTTCAGTCGCATGGCATACGTGCGAATGAAGCTCAATCGCACGAATGACGGGCGTATGGGCTCAGTCGTACGATTGAGTCGTGCGAATAAGCCAGTCGTGCGATTGAGTATGTCGGCTAAAAATAGGCATGTAGGATAAGTAGGGTGGTTAAGGGTGTTAACAAGTAGATTTTATCTGTTGTAACCTCCTTCCCTTGTTCCTCTTGAACCCAAACACACTGTTCTTGCCCAATTGATCAAACTAGCTCCGTTTTGGTAAGTTTTGCTTGGTACGGATCGATTCTTGAATATGTTGAGCTGTGTATGTGGTTAAAATTGATCCAAAACATGTTTTGAATCTGGGTTTTCGTTTAATCTTTCTGTTAAAGTTGAAAAGTGAGGGTTTAGATTTTAGTTTTGTGATATTTGATAAAATAAAGACCCGAAATGGTTGTAAATGAAGTATATACGTTCTGTTGTGAATATGGTATAATCCAAATAGTTAAAACTCAAGTTTTTGGATCAAATATGTCAAGAACACAGCTGCTGATCCGTTTCAGGCGAATGAGCCCAGTCGCATGACCCATTCGTGCGACTGAGTCAACCGCATTGTTCAATCGTGCGATTAAAGTTCAGTCGCATGAACCAATCGCACGAATGGAGGTCATTCGCACAAACCCTGTTATAGCTCATTCGCACCTCTGTCGTATGATCCATTCGTACGACTAAGCTTAGTCGCATGTTCAGTCGCACGAATGAGTCCAGTCGCATAGCCTTAGTCGTGTGAAGTGGTCAGCTAGGGGAAATTTGACTAAGTTAGGGTTATTATTTTAGATTTGCTTTGAGAAAGAGAAGTTTTAGCTGCCCTAGCATATTTGGATTGATAACCACTTGTTGGAAACATTAAGGTGAGTTCTAATTGCCCTTTTTATGTGATTATGCCGTTTGATAAATGTTGTTTGATAAAATCGGGCATTGGCATGCATATAAATAAATATAAAATGTGAAAATGAGTTGAAAGTGGTAAATTGTGGTAAATGGCGAGGTGGAGGTTAGACCCACCAACTATAGACGGAGGTTTGACCCGTCAACGCCAATCATAGACGGAGGTTTGACCCGTCAACACGCGAGGTGGAGGTTTGACCCACCAAACTATAGACGGAGGTTTGACCCGTCAACGCGCGAGGTGGGGGTTTGACCCACCAAATTAAAATTAATAAAAAGATGTCCATAAATACCTTGTGGGTATTCGATATGCATATCAATAATGGGATAAATAAATGGACTGATGAATGTGGGTGTGAATCATTCGGTGTGGTAACAGTTGACGAGTTAATGTTATTGGAATGTGGTGTATGTTAGAACTCACCAGTTTATCTGATTTTGTGTTTGTTTTCTTATGCATGCCAGGTAGTAATAGAGGTGCTCGTGATGGTCCCCCACAAAGTTAGCTTCCGGTTATGGTGTATGATACTGGCCACAAAAGTTGGGTTTTTAGGAATGAAGTACTTAAAGTTTAACAAATTTTTGAATGTTGGTTAAAGTCTTGTAAATATGGTTAACGATGTAAACAATTTTTAATATATGTAAAATTCCCCTGCGTTTGTAGTCTCTGAGTTGTTATAATAACCCAACTAGTAGCACCCTCCTTATTATATTATTGTTATGAATTTTGAGGGTGTTACAACAACAAAGGGTACATGTCATTCACCATGACAGATTAGATCTCCTATCTACTAATAACTTGTACAAGCTTTTTAGAACTACATCTGGAAAGAACAAGGAAACTGACAAGTATCTTCCTTCCTTGGTGCTGAAAGTTTTGAGAAGAAGAGGAGAGTGAAGTTTTGGTAGCATCAGCCTAGGGGGAGTTTGTTGGATCAGATAAGGCTGGTGCAACCAAAACTACACTTAGAAGATTGGGTACAACTGAGCAAAGGCTTCCAAGGACAATGATGCACTTCCGAAGCAAAGTTAAAGATCTTCTAAAGCTTAAGAATAAAGAACTTTCGAAGGAAGAACTAAGTCTTCCAAGACTAAATAGTTCTCCTTCTAATGTACAACACTTGGAAGATCCAAGACAAAGCCTTCTGAAGGAAATAGGTCATGAAGACCTGCTGAAGTCTTGGAAGAAGTTATCTCTTCCGAATTACAAATGGTTTCGGAAGATTTTATTCTTCCGAAACCAATTTTCCTTCGAAAGATCTAACTATGGACCAGTGGACATAAGTATGGTCTGACTGACCAGACTGATATACTGCATGGTGTTTTCCCACGCCCATGTAGTGGACATATGTATATATATATGTATACATATGTATATATATATGTATACATATGTATATATACGTATACGTACACGTACACGCATACGTATACGTACACGTACACGCATACGTTTACATACACGTACACACATACGTATACGTATACGTACAAGTATACGCATACGTATACGTATACGCATACGCATACGTATATGTATACGCATACGTATACGTATACGTATACGTATATATCTATACATACGTATATACATATGTATACATACATATACATATATATGTATATGTATATATATATATATGTATACATATGTATATACATATGTATACATACATATACATATATATACATAAATACATATATAGACATATACATATATATATATGTGTATGTATGTATCTATATATATATATATGTATGTATATATATATGTATGTATATATTTGTATATATATATGTATATATATATATATACATATGCATATGTATATACATATGCATATGTATATATACATATATACATATGCATATGTATATACATATGCATATGTATATATATATACATATATATATATATACATATACATACACACACATATATATATACACACATATATATATATATATACATACATACACACACACACAGATATATATATATATATGTATTTATGTATATATATGTATATGTATGCATACATATGTATATACATATGTATACATACATATATATACTGTAACATCCGGTTTCTAAATCCGGACTTGTAATTATATTATAGTTATGATTAATTAATTAAGTTGAGTTTGTTTGATTGATTAAGTATTCAGTCGCATGGGTTATATGCGAATGAACTTCGGTCGCACCCCTTACGTGCGATTGAGACTCAATCGTACGAATAGTAGGTGAATGAACTTCAATCACACGATTCAGTCGTGCGAATGGTTCAATCGTGCGATTGGAAGTAAGGCGGTTAAGTTGTAAGTATGGATAAGTAAGGCGATGTATAAGGGTAAAAAACAGACTTTTGTCTGTATTATCTTCAATCTCCTGTTCGCTCTACACCCAAAACACCCCTGTTCTTGCCAACTGCCTAGGCGAAACCCCGTTTTAGTAAGTTTTGAACATCATGGATTAATCCGGAGATGTTATAAGCTGTGGGTATGATTAAGTTTGATCCAACAACCTGTTTTAATCAATAAATTAGTCTGGTTCATTCTGAATTTAAAATCCAAGAATTCAAATCCAAGTTTTTGTGAAGTTTTGATAAAATAATGGTCTGAAACCATTGTAAACGATGTGTATAGGATTTGTTTTGAATATGGTATGATTTGGATGGTTAAAACTCAAATTTTGAGTAAGTTTGGATCAAAAACGTCAAGAACACAGCTGCTGATTCATTTCAGGCGAATGGGCTCAATCGCATGGCTCAATCGCACGAATGAGAGTTTAATCGGGCGACTGAGTGCGAATGGAGGTTCAGTCGTGCGATTGGAACCCAGTCGCCTAGTTTGAAGGCCGAATGAAGACGAACGAACACTGGATACGAATGAGAACTCAATCGTGCGAATGAACGGCTAGTCGTACGACTGAAGGTTCAGTCGCATGGTTCATTCGCATAGGTCCAGTCGCATGATTGCTCATTCGCATAAGTGTTCAATCGCATAAGGGCCTGTTTGAGAATAAGTTTATTGAATCAGGGTTTATTGCTTTAGATATACCTTGATTAGAGGAAGGACTAGTTATCTTGGGTACGTGGATTGTGTAGACTGTGGTGAGGAAGTTGATAAGGTGAGTTCTAAGCCCTTTTTAAAATATTTGATTTTAACATTCGGGCTAGCACACATATAATGATAAATGAGTTAAATGTTTTAGTACCAGATTTGTGATGTGTTTCTAACAGTTTGTAAAGCTGTTAGAGGGAAAGTGGGAAGTAATAACTGATAACCTGAACATTGTTAATCATTACATGATAGTAATGAATGCAATGGGTCAGGTAGAGTGTAAATGATAGTCATCTGAGCATTGTTAATCATTACGTGATGGTAATGATTCCAATGGGTCAGATGGGGTGTAATGATGAATGAAAATATGATAAAACTAGTACTAAAAAGAAGAATGTGTGAAGTGTGAATGAATGTGATAATATTGGCAATAAATAAAAGAAATGTTTATGAAATGGTAATGTGATGTAAATCTCAACAGGCCAGTTAGGGTAAGATGCCTGAGTGTAAAACTGTACAGTTTGATAGGAGTGATGACGATCACTCAGCTTTGTGAACATCTTGTGGTGACGACCCTAGATGATTATTTGGTATCCTACTGGATGAGAGATAGTAACCGGTAGTTGCTAGATGTGGGCAACCGACGTTACTGGGTATGGGAGACTGGTAGTTGCTGGATGTGGGCAACCGACGTCTCTGGGTATAGTAACCGGTAGTTGCTAGATGTGGGCAACTGACGTTACTGGGTATGGGAGACTGGTAGTTGCTGGATGTGGGCAACCGACGTCTCCGGGTATAGTAACCGGTAGTTGCTAGATGTGGGCAACCGACGTTACTGAGTATGAGAACTGGTAGTTGCTAGATGTGGGCAACCGACGTTCGATGGGACAGGTCCAGTGGGACAGAATAATGATAAAAGTTGAATTTATAATATTGCCAATAAAAAGATAGTTGTGGTGTGTGTGAAAATGTTGTTAATGTTTTAATGAAAATTAGAACTCACCAGTTTATCTGATGTTTTGAGTGTATTGTGTGTGCTAGGTAAGGAGGGATCCTCTGATAATAGAGGAAAGCAAGTATGAACTGATGAGGACGCTATCCTGGAGCAACTGCTGGCATAGGATTTAGGACTTGTTAATAATGTAAACAGGGCAATGTATAATTAATTACAATCTTATGTAAAATGTTTTAAAAGTTGGGTTAATATATATAGTAGTGTTTAACGTCTTCCGCTGTAAATAGAAAGCTCTGATTTGTATTTAAAATATTAATCCAACTGCGTGACGTGCCTCCGGTGCCCTGCCGGGTTTAGGGCGTCACAGGTTGGTATCAGAGCCGTGGTTAAAGGGATCTAGTGTTATAATAACTAGACTTTAACTAGAAAATAGATATGCCAGCAGGGATAGCTAGATAGAATAGTTTATTAAAACAAGAAAAGGTGATGGGACTATCATGAGAAGGAATAACGAGAATAGTACAAGTAAAGTAAACAATTAATAGTACTTGGCCAACATTATTAATAATTTACTTTACTTATAGTATTCTGGTTACATACTTGCATGTGGGTACCAAATAATCCTGATCTCGTTTTAATAGGTTATGGCTGATAGGGAGAGTGAAAGAATGCAAGGTGGAACCTCGGGAGGAGATGTTGATGAGAGCACCGAGGTGCTTAGTATGACGAGGCAGCAGTTCCGTGATGCAATTGCTAAGGAGGTTCGTAAAGCCTTGAATACAGCTAGACCTGATGAAAGTAGGAATGTTGATAAAGCTGAGGGGTCTAGTGAGAGGAAGGGAGTTACGTATAGCCAGTTTAAAGAATGTAATCCTCCACGATTTTCTGGGGCTATGGATGTGGTAGCCACTTATAAATGGCTTCGTAAATGGAAGCCGTGATCAAGTTGAGTGAGTGTAGGGAGGATCAGAAGGTAAAGTTTGCAGCCCACTCGTTTGTAGGTGAGGCTCTGTATTGGTGGGATACGATTATCTAGACGTTAGGCAAGGAGGCTACTGACAAAATGTTGTGGCCTGAATTCCGAAAGTTAGTATAGGATAAGTTTTGTCCGAAAGGCGAGATGGATCGAATAGAAATGAGTTTCCTGCAGTTTCAGGCAGGTAATATGTCTCATAGGGAATACACGTCTAAGTTTGAGGAAATGGCGCGGTTGGTGCCTCATTTGGTGGTTCCGAAGAAAAGAAGATTTTGAGGTATACACAGGGGTTACCTCAGGAGGTTAGGAAGTTGGTTAGATCATCTGCCCCGAGTAGTTACCAGTTGACGGTAAACTTAGCTGCAAATATGTATCAAGAAGTTTATGGTAGTAGTGTTGTTCCGGAAGGGAGTAAAAGGAGGCGTGAAGAACCTGTAGTGCGGAGAAGATTTGAGAACCCAAGCTTCCAAAAGAAAAGTAGGTTCGGAAGGGGTCAATTCTGAGGAATGCAGAAATGAGCTGCCACGTTGTGGAAAATATGGTAGGCTACACCAGGGTGAATGTATGATTGGTAGCAGGGTTTGTTTTAAATGTGGAAGGATGGGACATTATGGTAATGAATGTAGTGAAGGTCCTCGTAAATGTTATGAGTGTGGAGAAACAGGGCATATTCGAAGCGAATGTCCAAAATTGGTAGTTAGAAAGCCTGAACCGGTTAGATCGATGAAAGGGTCAGGAGAAGGATCGAGTGTGGCCAAGGGGCAAGCATATTCTATGACAGCTAGTGAGGCTAAAGCTTTGCCAGATGTAGTGTCAGGTACGTTTCTAGTAAATGGAATTCCAGCTAATGTGATATTTGATTCTGGTGCGAGTGGAAGTTTTGTATCTATTGATTTTTGCCCTATGCTTACATGTGAAGTTCGGCCTTTAGAGGTAGCTTTTGTAGTTGAAACTGCTAATGATAGATCGGTGATGATTAGTAGTATGATTGATGGTTGCTATATTGAATTAGAAGGATATAGGTTGCCTGTTAAACTATATCCAATGGTATTAGGAGGGTTTGATGTAGTTTTGGGTATGGATTGGTTGGCAGACCATGAAGCCCATATTATATGTAATAAGAAGTTAATTCAATTAAGAGCACCAGATGGGAAAACAATTAAAATATATGGTGATAGGGAGGAGTCAACTGTGAAAATAATATCTAGGATAAAAGCTGATAAGTTAATAAGCCGCGGGTGTGTATCTTACTTGCTATATGTAATTGATTCTCAAAAGCCTGTAAGAAAGATAGAAGACATTCCTGTGGTTAGAGATTTTGCAGATGTGTTTCCAGAGGAATTACCGGGTATTCCTCCAGATCGTGAAGTTGAGTTTAGAATTGAATTGGTTCCGGGTGCTAAGCCAGTTGCTAAGCCACATTATAGGTTAGCTCCATCGGAATTGAAGGAGTTAATGAAACAGACTGAAGACTTGCTGGAAAGAGGTTTCATTAGACCCAGTTCTTCCCCGTGGGGTGCTCCAGTATTGTTTGTGAAGAAGAAAGATGGGAGTATGCGTATGTGTATTGATTACAGGGAATTGAATAAGTTGACGATAAAGAACAAGTATCCACTCCCACGAATAGATGATTTGTTTGATCAGCTACAGGGAGCCAGTTGGTTTTCTAAGATAGATCTCCGATCCGGTTATCATCGGTTGAAAGTTAAGAAGGAAGATATACCTAAAACGGCGTTTCGTACACGTTATGGTCACTATGAATTTTGGTTATGTCCTTTGGGTTAACAAATGCACCAGCTACTTTTATGGATTTGATGAATAAAGTGTGCAAGCCAATGTTAGATCGATCAGTAATTGTGTTTATAGATGATATACTGATCTATTCGAAGAATGAAGGAGATCATGCCTGTCATCTTCGGGAAGTGTTGGAGAGGTTGAGAAAAGAAAGACTTTGTGCAAAGTTTTCCAAGTGTGAGTTTTGGTTGCGGGAAGTACAGTTTTTGGGACATGTGATCAATGCAGAAGGCATTTTAGTAGACCCTACCAAGATTGAAACAGTAGTGAAGTGGAGCCCTCCGAATACGCCATCTAAAATTCGTAGTTTCTTGGGTCTGGCTGGTTATTATAGAAGGTTTATTCAGGATTTTGCCAAAATTGCATCCCCGTTAACGAAACTAACGAGGAAGAATGAAGAATACGTTTGGGGACCAGAACAAGAAAATGCATTTCAGGAACTGAAGCAGAAGTTAACCCACTCACCAGTGCTGTCGTTGCCAAATGGAAATGAAGATTTGGTGATTTATTCAGATGCTTCGTATCAAGGTCTAGGCTGTGTTTTAATGCAGAGGGGACGAGTGATAGCTTATGCTTCCAGACAATTGAAAGAACATGAAAAGAATTATCCAACACATGACTTAGAACTGGCAGCAGTGGTATTTGCCTTGAAGATATGGAGGCATTATTTATATGGGGCGAAATGTATGATTTACACAGATCATAAGAGTTTAAAATATTTCTTTGATCAGAAGGAATTGAACATGCGCCAGCGGAGATGGATAGAGTTGGTGAAAGATTATGATTGTGAAATACTTTACCATCCTGGTAAAGCAAATGTGGTTGCTGACGCGTTAAGTAGAAAGAATGAACACCCTCCGATTCGAGTTAAGGCATATAAGTTAGTAATAACCCCAGATTTTATGTACCAGTTACGAGAAGCTCAATTAGAAGCATTGAAAGAAGAGAACGTGAAGCGAGAACGAATGAAGGGTCAAACAAAGGGTCTAGAAGAAAATAGTTTTGGGGTTAAGACGAAATGTGGTCGTATGTGGGTTCCGATTAAAATAAGGGAATTGGTGTTAGATGAAGCTCATAAGTCCAGATATTCTATACATCCTGGTGCTACTAAGATGTATAAGGATTTGAAACAAGAATATTGGTGGCCCGGTATGAAGTTCAATGTGATGCAGTATGTGAATAGGTGTTTGACGTGTCTTCAGGTCAAAACTGAGCATCAAAAGCCATATGGTAAGCTTCAACCCTTAGAGATCCCGAAATGGAAGTGGAGGAATTGACAATGGATTTCATAACTAAGCTTCCGCGTACAGCTAAAGGTTATGATACCATTTGGGTCATAGTGGATAGATTGACACGTAGTGGACATTTCTTACCAATCAAGGAGACGTATAACTCTGAGAAGTTGGCAGAACTGTTTATTCGAGAGATTGTTGCTCGACACGGGGTTCCATTGTCTATTGTGTCAGATAGAGATACACGTTTCACTTCGAGGTTTTGAAGAAAGTTTCATGAAGATATGGGTACTCGTCTGTTACACAACACATCTTTCCACCCAGAAACTGATGGACTGACTGAAAGGACTATCCAAACAGTTGAAGACATGTTACGAGCTTGTGTTATAGATTTCGGTGGTAGCTGGGATAGTCATTTGCCATTAGTTGAATTCTCCTACAATAACAGTTATCATTCTACGATTGGGAGAGCCCCTTATGAGATGTTATATGGCAGAAAGTGCAGAAGTCCCATATGTTGGGGAGAAATTGGGCAGAAAGAGTTGGGTAGTTTAGAAATTGTACAGGCTACAAACGAGAAGTTAGATCAGATCAAAGCTCGGTTTAAAGCGGCTCAGGATCGACAAAAGTCTTATGAAGATAAAAGGCGAAGGCATATAGAGTTTGAAGTGGGAGATAGAGTTATGTTGAAAGTATCTCCTTGGAAGGGAACTATCAGATTTAGAAAGAGGGGAAAGTTAAGTCCTCGTTTTATAGGACCATTTAGAATTATAGAACGAATTGGGGAAGTGGCCTATAAACTAGAATTACCCGATCAGTTGCAAGGAATCCACCCAACCTTTCACGTGTCACAGTTGCGCAAGTGTTTGGCCGATGAGAATGCTTATGTACCTTTGGATGATATAGAAGTGGATGATAAGTTAAATTATGTTGAGAAACCTACTGCTATAGTAGACAGAAAGGTGAAAAGGCTGAGGAATAAAACTATTCAGTTAGTTAAAGTGCAGTGGTCGAATAGAAAGGGTCTGATTTCACTTGGGAATCAGAAGATGAGATGAAGAAAGATTATCCCCGATTGTTTGAATAGTTGGTTTCGAGGACGAAACCTATTTAAGAGGGGGAGAGTTGTAACATCCGGTTTCTAAATCCGGACTTGTAATTATATTATAGTTATGATTAATTAATTAAGTTGAGTTTGTTTGATTGATTAAGTATTCAGTCGCATGGGTTATATGCGAATGAACTTCAGTCGCACCCCTTACGTGCGATTGAGACTCAATCGTACGAATAGTAGGTGAATGAACTTCAATCGCACGATTCAGTCGTGCGAATGGTTCAATCGTGCGATTGGAAGTAAGGCGGTTAAGTTGTAAGTATGGATAAGTAAGGCGGTGTATAAGGGTAAAAACAGACTTTTGTCTGTATTATCTTCAATCTCCTGTTCGCTCTACACCCAAAACACCCCTGTTCTTGCCAACTGCCTAGGCGAAACCCCGTTTTGGTAAGTTTTGAACATCACGGATTAATCCGGAGATGTTATAAGCTGTGGGTATGATTAAGTTTGATCCAACAACCTGTTTTAATCAATAAATTAGTCTGGTTCATTCTGAATTTAAAATCCAAGAATTCAAATCCAAGTTCTTGTGAAGTTTTGATAAAATAATGGTCTGAAACCATTGTAAACGATGTGTATAGGATTTGTTTTGAATATGGTATGATTTGGATGGTTAAAACTCAAATTTTGAGTAAGTTTGGATCAAAAACGTCAAGAACACAGCTGCTGATTCGTTTCAGGCGAATGGGCTCAATCGCATGGCTCAATCGCACGAATGAGAGTTTAATCGGGCGACTGAGTGCGAATGGAGGTTCAGTCGTGCGATTGGAACCCAGTCGCCTAGTTTGAAGGCCGAATGAAGACGAACGAACACTGGATACGAATGAGAACTCAATCGTGCGAATGAACGGCTAGTCGTACGACTGAAGGTTCAGTCGCATGGTTCATTCGCATAGGTCCAGTCGCATGATTGCTCATTCGCATAAGTGTTCAATCGCATAAGGGCCTGTTTGAGAATAAGTTTATTGAATCAGGGTTTATTGCTTTAGATATACCTTGATTAGAGGAAGGACTAGTTATCTTGGGTACGTGGATTGTGTAGACTGTGGTGAGGAAGTTGATAAGGTGAGTTCTAAGCCCTTTTTAAAATATTTGATTTTAACATTCGGGCTAGCACACATATAATGATAAATGAGTTAAATGTTTTAGTACCAGATTTGTGATGTGTTTCTAACAGTTTGTAAAGCTGTTAGAGGGAAAGTGGGAAGTAATAACTGATAACCTGAACATTGTTAATCATTACATGATAGTATGAATGCAATGGGTCAGGTAGAGTGTAAATGATAGTCATCTGAGCATTGTTAATCATTACGTGATGGTAATAATTCCAATGGGTCAGATGGGGTGTAATGATGAATGAAAATATGATAAAACTAGTACTAAAAAGAAGAATGTGTGAAGTGTGAATGAATGTGATAATATTGGCAATAAATAAAAGAAATGTTTATGAAATGGTAATGTGATGTAAATCTCAACAGGCCAGTTAGGGTAAGATGCCTGAGTGTAAAACTGTACAGTTTGATAGGAGTGATGACGATCACTCAGCTTTGTGAACATCTTGTGGTGACGACCCTAGATGATTATTTGGTATCCTACTGGATGAGAGATAGTAACCGGTAGTTGCTAGATGTGGGCAACCGACGTTACTGGGTATGGGAGACTGGTAGTTGCTGGATGTGGGCAACCGATGTCTCTGAGTATAGTAACCGGTAGTTGCTAGATGTGGGCAACCGACGTTACTGGGTATGGGAGACTGGTAGTTGCTGGATGTGGGCAACCGACGTCTCCGGGTATAGTAACCGGTAGTTGCTAGATGTGGGCAACCGACGTTACTGAGTATGAGAACTGGTAGTTGCTAGATGTGGGCAACCGACGTTCGATGGGACAGGTCCAGTGGGACAGAATAATGATAAAAGTTGAATTTATAATATTGCCAATAAAAAGATAGTTGTGGTGTGTGTGAAAATGTTGTTAATGTTTTAATGAAAATTAGAACTCACCAGTTTATCTGATGTTTTG